>JZSA01002774.1:0-59955 GCA_000956155.1 Cotesia vestalis | reverse complement strand
AATAAAAAAAAAAAAAAAAAAAAAACGAAAACGGAAAAAGTCAGGAACAATGACAGTAATAAGTGGGAACATAAATAGTTTATGTCTGACAATTGTCTGTTAATGTATTAAGTAAACAATAGGTAAGAGAGATGTAGTGGAAAGCGATCTACCTATGACTAGCATTAGCTACAATCTAAAAATAATAATAGCCTCTCTTGCCAAATTTCGACAAATCTAAAATGCTCAAATCCTCGAGTCAGTTTGCGTTTAACCACCGACGGCGCCATTCAACATCTGTTACTTGATTCAATTCAAGACGCGAAATAAAAAAAAAAAGTTGTGTGGATGTTCCTAATAAAACGTAATATCTAATAATGAATTCCTCTGTCACTTGAATCAATGTTAGTTTGTTTATTAAAATAAACAATTTTTATTATTTTTCGTATTTATGCCGGCCAGTCTGCTGAACAAAGCCTATTTCGTCTGCAATGATGACTACGTTGTAAGTTGTTAATCACTAGCATGTTTACTAACTTTTTTCTGATGTGAGCTCTTAAATACGACAAAATCGTCTGTCTGTTAGCGAGAGAAAAACCGCCGTGTAGCCACCTAGCGGTCAAGCATGAAATTATCAACTAGAAAATTCAAATTCTTACCTTGAAATTGACTTTGTCTTGAATTTCTAGATGTATGGTCGCTACACGAAGGACCTGGGTGAATTTGCAAAGGAAGAAGCACGGAAACTTAAGTCCCACGAGAAGGCCCGAAGAAAGCTGGACAAGGTCAGAGCTGAAGACTTGAGAAAATCACGACGTGGCCCGGTATGTCGAAAAGCAGTAGCGTTGCTAGCGTTCATCTGGAAGCACACTGGAGCGAGGTTGGGGGAAGATTGGGTGTTCCTGGCTCTGCTTGGAATCATAATGGCGCTGATCAGCTACGCGATGGACCGCGGAATATCCATGTGCAACAACGGTTAGTATAAAAGTTTCACCAAAGCGAAGCCTTGAAACTGATTTTAAACTTTTTCCAGCCAGGATATGGTTGTATCAAGACTTGACGTCGCATCCGGCGTTGCAGTACCTGGCGTGGGTGTCTTTGCCAGTGTGCCTGATCCTCTTCAGCGCGGGGTTCGTCCACATAGTAGCTCCCCAGAGTATCGGGTCAGGAATTCCCGAAATGAAGACCATTTTAAGAGGAGTAGCCTTGAAGGAATACTTGACCTTCAGGACCTTGGTAGCGAAAGTTATCGGACTAACGGCTACCCTAGGCTCAGGACTGCCCCTAGGAAAGGAAGGTCCGTTCGTCCACATCGCCAGTATCGTAGCAACCTTGCTGTCCAAGTTGGTGACCAGTTTCCAAGGGATCTACGAAAACGAGAGCCGCAACTGCGAAATGTTAGCCGCAGCGTGTGCTGTTGGAGTTGCTTCGTGTTTCGCGGCTCCAATTGGAGGTGTTCTGTTCAGCATCGAAGTAACAACAGTCTACTTCGCCGTAAGAAACTACTGGCGAGGATTCTTTGCTGCGGTTTGTGGAGCGACCATGTTCAGACTGCTGGCGATCTGGTTCCAGAGAGAAGAAACGATAACCGCGATGTTTGCAACCAACTTCACAATGGACTTTCCGTTTGATCCCCAAGAGCTGTTTATTTTCGCTTTAATTGGGGTTGGAAGTGGATTAGGGGGAGCTTTCTACGTCTGGTTGCACCGACAGTACGTTATATTCATGCGGAAGAACAAGAGTATGAACTTGTTCCTACAAAAGAACCGATTTCTGTACCCAGGAATCGTTTCGCTGATGGTAGCTTCGGTGTCCTTCCCAATGGGACTGGGCCAGTTCATGGCTGGGGAGCTCAACACCCACAACCAGGTCCAAGGACTTTTCACCAACTTCACCTGGACCAAGTCCGGACTTAGTGTCGAAGAAATGAGCGTAGTTCAGCATTGGTCCACTCCATATTCTGATGTCTTTGTGGGGCTGTTTGCTTACGCGCTGTTCACCTTCGTGTTTTCGATTATCTGTTCGACAGTTCCTGTGCCTTCGGGGATCTTCATTCCGGTGTTCAAGATTGGGGCGGCTTTGGGCCGGGCTGTTGGTGAAGCAATGGCTCTTTCATTTCCCAACGGTGTCAGATATGGCAGATTCAACACTCCTATCACACCAGGTAAGGTTAATCAATCTTACCACTTAGGATTATTTTAATTGGTGTCTTTATGTACAGGAGGGTACGCAACTGTTGGAGCTGCAGCATTTTCAGCGGGAGTTACCCACACGATATCAGTAAGCGTGATAGTTTTTGAAATGACCGGTCAAATCACTCACATTGTTCCAATAATGATCGCCGTGCTGATTAGCAACGCCATTGCGGCATTACTTCAGCCGAGCATATACGACAGTATTATTCTCATTAAAAAGCTACCTTATCTGCCAGATTTATTGCCCTCGAGTTCAGGTAACTACTCTGTTTGTTTATTCTACAATAACACTTGCTCCAACACTAACAACGCCTTTTCTTTATCGCAAGCGATAGGATCCAAGGTAAAGACTCTTAACTCCCACTTCGGTTAGCTTAAGTTAATAATTTCACTTCTTCCAGGCATGTACAATATCTACGTAGAAGACTTCATGGTCAGGGACGTTAAGTACATCTACCACGGAATCAGCTACCAAAAGCTCAAGGACACCTTGAAGGAAAACCGGAAGCTCCGCGGATTTCCACTGGTCGACAACCCGGCCTCCATGATCCTGCTGGGCTCGATCCAGCGACTGGAGCTGATAAAACTCATCGAGAAGCAGATCGGCCGGGAGAGGAGGCTCCAGGTGGCTCAGAAGCTTCACAAGGAAGCCGAAGAACGCGCTAAAGAAGAAATGGAGCGGCAATTACGGGATCCGGAGCGAACTAGGCGGCCATCGCGCTTCGAAGTGATCCCAGCTCCGGATATTCTGAAGATGCAGAGGCAAAGCGTCAGTGACTTGACCAATGTAGATCATCACACCTTCCACACTCCGTGCTTCGGGACCCAGCCCAAGAAGTCCATCCTCAAGAAAACCAACTCCTTTACACTCAAAGGCTTCAGTCCGTTGGTCAGTCCAGCGATGACTCCATACACCACAGTCACTGGCGCTGAGAGCAGGATCCGGCTGGCCTTTGAAGCCATCTTCCGCAAATCTGCTACGCTTCAAGACGTCGATCCTGATCCAGAAGTTGGCACTGTCAACGGAACCAGGAGAGACAGCTCTGATGAAGCCAATATTCCGCCACACACTCCCATGTTGGCGCCCAGTCCTGCTACTTCAAAAAAGGTCCAGTTGGTAGGTTTTGATTGTAGGTTAAAGGAAGGTTTGATTACCTCTTGATTGGTGATCTTCTATTTCAGCCGAGGGAAAGGGTAATCGACATGTCCCCGGAAGACCAAAAACGTTGGGAGGAAAGCGAAATGGCGGCGGATGTTGACTTTTCTAGGTGTCATATTGATCCAGCTCCTTTTCAATTGGTAGAAAGAACTTCACTCCTCAAAGTTCATAGTCTTTTTAGCATGGTTGGGGTTAATCATGCTTATGTGACTGCTATTGGGAGACTTGTTGGTGTTGTTGCGCTTAAAGAGGTACGATACTATCATTTAGACAATTTTGATTAATCTTCTTTGAAGTTTCTTTACAATTTTTCACAATTTAAAGCCTTAAGGCTAATTTTTATCAATTACAATGTTTAAATTCGAATCTTAAGGCTAATTTTCATCAATTATAATGATCAAATTCGAATCTTAAGGCTAATTTTCATCAATTATAATGATCAAATTCGAATCTTAAGGCTAATTTTCATTAATTATAATGTTTAAATTCAAATCTTAAGGCTAATTTTCATCAATTACAATGTTTAAATTCGAATCTTAAGGCTAATTTTCATTAATTTTGATGCTCGTTTATGCTTCTAGTTAAGAAAAGCAATCGAAGACGCCAATTCAGGCATACCACCAGCACACGCAGACATAAATCCAACAGTATCAGTGTCCAGTCTAACCAAAAGTGACGCTGAAACTGAAATTCTGAAGGACGAAGATAAACTAAACTCAATAAGCGTAATCACAGACGACAAATCTAAGGTTGATAATGTCTAAGGTTGTAGATTAGAGCCAGAAAGTTCACGTTTTTTCTTTATTAAAATTTGAGGTTAAACATATGAATGCTCATTTAAACAACTGCAAAAGTTCTGGCCCTATTGACGATTCATAAATACTTTTATGCAATTAAATGCAATGTTTATAAGTTTATCGTTGTAATTATTAACATTAATTATTGTGATAGTCTCGTCAATCTAGGGACGTGACCATTAATACAAAGTGATCTATGGATTGCTAAATATTTTTATTTTTTTTTTTTTTTTTTGTTTAAGTAGGATTTTACGGCTGGCCGTAGCCCAAATTAGATATTTATTTTTATTAATACATTTACGAGGATTTTCCATATTAATTTTTAATATTAATATGTATTGTGTATTTATTGAGGAGACTAATACTAAAGGCCACAGATTTTGTAAAAAGCAAAATGGATTTGTAATTTATGCTCAAAAAAATTAATGTTATGCTCAATTTTCGATCAAATAATCGAAGCCATTTTGTTTAACTCCGACAAAATATCAGAACAGTGTGACCAAGTTGTGCCAATATAATCAAACGCAATAAATATCCGAGTTAAAATTTAAATCGTAGATTTAATGTTTAATCTAAGATAAATTTTGACTTGGGATATAATTAATAATAATCATAACTTATAAATACCGCTTAAAATCCAACATTCCATCTGTCTAAAATCTAGACCGGTAATAATGCTATCAAAATATATAAATTGAACTGAACAAATTCAACTGCGTAAAATGTACATAAAATTATAAATAACTACAATCTAAAGAAGCAATTGTTAATTAGTAATGTAATTTTGTAAATATTGTATAGTTGTGTACGGAAAATCTTAAAATGAAATGTCCATAACTTTTAAACTAATTGATATTTAGTAACCGAACAAATTTTCTAGTAAAGAAGAGACTTTCTTCAAACAATAATTATTTACATTTTGATCATCATGCCACTTGAGACAAGTGCAAAGCGGCTGGTTCATCAAATGACACTTGACCATCTTGGTAAACGAAATGGCCAGGGGCTGCTCGATGATAATGAAGAAGTTATCGGTAATCCCAAAGGTGTGCATGTAGGATGGATTCATGCGCCATCTAGCAGGGACACTGCCAACTATCTCGGCTTGGTCGAACATCGATTTGTCTTTAACATCAAGCATCACACGTCAGACAATTAGATCAGACAATTAACCATAAAACAAAAAGTAAACTAATCTACTGATAAATTATGGGTACCAGCGTTCCGAGCAATCGGGAACTTGATGACGCTGTATTCCGGGCCCTTGGACCCAACACTGAGTCCCACATTGAAAACAGTCCCATCTTTGATCACATGTGGATGCGATGTGTGGTTAACGATCCCCACGTGTTTCGAGATGTTGACCTTCTTCTTGGTTTCTAAAGTCACTGGGTCGATTTTGTGGACCACTGGGAATTCCGTGAATGTGTAGAACTCATCGTCGAAAGGGTAGACGGATATCATTGTGTTGTCCGATGCGTTGTCTGCTGGGTTGAAAATAGCAGAAACTCTACGGAAGTTTTAATTTTGATTAATTCTTCCTAGTAGAGATAAAATTGAATTTTTTGGCAAGTAACTGGCCATTTTAATTAAACTTGCCAATTACTGATTAGAATCGAATGAAAACTTAATTATTTCTACTAATGTTAGATCAAATAATTTTCACAGGAAGACAATTACCGATGAAAAATACTCTGGCAAGGATCTGGAGCTGCTTTTGTCCCAAATTCCGTCAAAACAATTCTTTGAGCTTGCTGGTTTCTTTTGTAAACGTCTGTTTGTATGAAGCGCCTTTGGTACGTCGCTTTTCCATCAGAAATGTGGAACCTATTGATTAGTTTAGTTTTTTACTTAGATAATTTGGTGGGGATTAAAAATCAATCAAATTGCCAGAAAAACTTTTTAAATTTTGTGGCTGAAAATTATCCAGCGTAATAAAAAATCATTTTTAATTTTTTAATCCCTTAAAAATTGATTGATTAATTTATTAAGCTGCTAATTAATGACATATAAGCTTTTTAGAGTAAAAAAAAAATTATTACTTATATTTTAAAATTGAACTATCTGGTAGCGAGAATATTTTGCGACCATGCGCCACCTGTCGGATATTTTTGGTACTAAATTTTATAAAAAATTATAGTTGGGCATATTGAGCCTTTTTAAGCTAAATAAAGCCTAATGTGGCCCATTTTGATAACATGCCATAGCGAAATATTGTTTAGTGAGAAAGTTATGGGATAAAATTAAAAAAAATTTTTTTTGCTTTATTTTTGAGAAATTTTTAGTAAAAAATTACCTGTGTAATAAAGCAGAGCTGTCAAACAAGTGATCAAATTCATAATTCCCAACTTTTAAATTTCCCGGGCCATTTCTCAGCAAAGTTCCTTTAAGCCATTTTGGAATTTCGCCAGTTGTCTTTCCAAAAATCGGCTCGACAACTTCCTTTTCACAAGATCGCATCCAAACGGAAGTATCACAATTCGGATAATAATTAATTTCTTCACTGACATTTTTAAATTTGGTCTCGCAATTATTATTGATATCCTTCTGTAATTTGGGCGTAAAGTATCTATCAATAGTCTTGGACCCATATTTGCCGGAAATATTATCAACCGATCGAGATTTTTTACAGAACATTTTCACGATAATTAATCACGTAATAAATTTTAATTAATCACTGTCTTCGTCAATCGGTAGCCGGTTTTCAGTCGCGGAAGTGATCAAATAACTCAGATGATCATAATTTAGAGCATTATTTAACTTTCGAAGACTCAAGCTATTCAAGAGTAATTGCACAAACCATTTTTTCGATTCGCTCTGCTATACTGTCACTTCTCATTACTTTTGGATCACTTACATGAAAAAAAATTTATGAAATCTTATTATTAATAATCTTATTTAATTATTTATATATTTGCAGGTAAGTAGTTGATAAAAAAATAACGAAATTTAAATAAATATACCATAGATATAAATTTTTTTTTATTTATATTAATCTCTTATATTATTAAACTACATATGATTATTTATAGATATTAATAAAACATTTTTTTTCATACCAACACATAAAACAGTAAAACTACTCTAATCTCTCGCGTATTTGGACTAAATACTTTAGATTTTGATTCAATATCATTAATTTGTGTCCAAGTATTATTTAGAGATCTAGTGTAAGCAACATAATGTCCTACGCCTTTTGTCAATACTGGTGGAACAAATTCAATTACACCACATAATATAAATTTCTTATTCAGTACATCTAAGTTTTTAGGTATTTCTTCGAGATTGTATGATTCTCGTTGTTTTTTATCTAAATTTTTAAAATATATTGACGGTTCGTAAAAGTGAGCAATATTAAGGCATAAATAAGAAGTGATGTTAATTGTTTTGTTGGCTGATATACTCTGAAACTTATCACACAAGAAAAGATTTTTTTTTTTTCAATTCTTGACAAGCACTATCTTTTAACGACTTAAATCCATTTTCCCAAACCAATGCAGCACTAATATTTAACACAGGATCCTTAACGGTTTTAATGTAATTACATGCATTATTTTGACAATAACTTTGTTCAGTATTACAATCCAATTCATGCATAAGTCGTGCAAAAACTTCCGAAACATCATCTCTACAATTTACAGTACAATTTTCTGTTGGATATTTATCACTTAAATAACTAAGCCGTTTTTTGTTAAAAGCAACATTAGCACCAAACTTAGCATAATGCAGTAAACATGAAAAAAAAGAATTAGGTTTTACTTGAGAATCTACAAAATTTTTAAAATTATTGTAATTAAGATAAGTAAAGGATAGAATTTCCATCAAGCTATCAAAAGGACAGGTATTATATAGAGTTAATTTTTTACCTTTAATTGGATATGCAGGAATGAACATACCGTTACTGATAATTTTTTTCTTAGATTTTGTTTTTCTCGATTTCTTATCTCGCAAATTATCATGATGAACTTGAACTTCTGGGAAAGGAGTTAAATATTTCCCCCGTTTTTGTTGTGGACCTGAATCTTTTGCATCTATGTCTTTTCTTTTTTTTGACAATTTATTACACTTTAATTCAAAACGGGGCTGTTTTGATTCTAATTGAATAGAAAAATTACTTTCAGATTTTTGTTCTAAAATAAGGCAAGTACTATTGATAGATGATGATACCAAATGCTTATTTGGAGAATCGATTGGAGATTCTGATAATTTAATTTTATCATCGATAATTACATTTTCATTTTTTATTGGAGTAGAGACAAATACTGGTTTCGGTACACTATCTTCATTAAACTTAATATCAGAAATTACAGTTGATTCCTCAACCGCAGCTTCACTGTCTTCAGAACTTGAAATAGAAACATTCTCCGGCTTAACTTGATTTTTCCAATTTTCTTGTAAATTGAATATGCTGTTAATTTTTATTTTATTGCATTTTTTATTTTTGTCTTTATCTAATTGTTTTTGCTCTATTTTTAATAATTCAATAGCAGCTCTTGCTTCTTTTACTTTGGCCCAAATTGTTCTTATATGTTTAATTAAAAATTTATCTACACGTATCGGCTGGTGACTTTCTAATAAATTATTCTTAACAAATTTGAAATAATTTTCAGATCGAGCTGACGATGGAACATTATTACTGCAATTATAATGAGGTTTCATCACATTTGACCATGATGGAAATTTTTTTAATAATATTTTCAAATCAGGTACAATTCCAGGATGGTAATAGCTATTAATGTCGTTATAATTAATTGATTTATTTGAAGAATTATTCATACAAGTTTCGGTTATTAAATTATCAATAAAATTACTTAATTCATCATTTTGTTCCCAGAAATGTTCAATGTCATCTAAGTTAATAAATTCTTCTTGGCAAGATAGGTGAACTTCACATAAATTTTTTTCTGAACAAGAACTATTGTGTTTTAAATCTTTATAATTAACACTATCGTCAAATTTGAAAGTTTTTATTTTATCTAATAACCATTTAATTTCCTCAGAACAACCATAATTATTTTGACAAATTTTTAATACTGCTCTCATCAATTTAGTAATCATTTCCAAGTTATTTGCAGTAGTCATTAAACCCAGTGCTCGTAAATAAAAATCCTTTACAGCCAGATTAGTCTTAGCAAAACTACTTAAACGTGAAACCCAGTGTATAAAGTGCGCTATGTCTATACGCAGGTAAGGTTTCATTAAGACTTTACTTTTATTAATCAAAAACCGATAGCACATTGATAAATATTGATTATATGTGATATTATTTGTAGCTAAACAAATTGCATTTTGTAAAGGCTTTGACATATCTGTGACTATTTCTAATGGAATTTTAGCTTTGTTGGAAAGCCATTCTTTTAGCCAAAATTCTATTATTTTTGTATCATGTCTTTCAGAAAGCATTTGACAAACCGGTACAATTAATTTACCAATGTAGGTTACGATTTGATACAAAAAAATTGGCCCATTAGAATAATTATCTTGGCGTAGAATTCTTCGAGCTATACTACCTGAAGCATCAATAGAAACAGCAGGTTCCAAAGTTAGCAAGTCATTAAAAACATCAATCTGCTCAGGTGTCCAATAGAACAAGAAAAATTTATCAAATCCCAGCTGCTGAAATGCTGATCGAAATTCTACATTGTGTTTTAATTCACTCAAAGATTCCCACAATGTACCTTTTATGCCTAAATCTTCATTAATTGCTTCCTGTTTGATTTTATGACAGACAATTCTGTTCGGTATGATTGGAGGAATTTGCTCACCATATTCGTGGAATTTATGTATCAATCTTTCTCTAAAATTTTCGGCTTTCGTCATTTTCAATTCTTTTTTAAATTCATGTCGTAATGGCCCGGACACATGTCTTTTTTTTTTTATGAGCAATTTCTTTCGTATCTAAAGTAATAATATTAATAGAAATATTACCTTTCTGACTCAGTTTATATGTGCCTTCACCGTAAATGGCGGCTTTGCAATTTTTTTCGGTGCAAAATCCATCCATTTTAATTATCATATTATCATCCGCATCAGTAGAATCATCTTTAAAAATATTATGAGTTTTTAAATTGAATGCACAGGGCAATTTTTTATCTAAATAGATCATTTCGCAAACTATATGCGTCCACCCGTTTTGAAATTTAAAGTATGACTTATTATTTTTGTCAAATTTTTCAACGGGTTTTATTAACGACCACTGTGCTTCGGAAAAAGTAATTTTAAAATTGAGAATTTTATTTCTGGACGGATGATTTTTATTTTGTGGATGAAGAGTAAAGTCATCTGATATTTGTTCAGAGGTTTCATCAGAATGTCTATCTTCATGCTGATTACTCTCTTCAATGGAGTCATCTTTTTTTTTTGTAAAAATTTCACCACGATACTTTTTGTAGCTCTCGTAAATTCCATTCCGATTCTGATAAACATAAAAATATAAGTTGACCGGTTCCATCCGATATTTTCCAGAATCGTACATCCAATGTGAGCAAATTTCAACCCAAACATGATCTTTTTTCGACTTTAATTTATCGTCACTTTTGCACAGTTCAAAATTTTTAATAACGTCAAAAATTTCGAAATGAGATACAGCAGCCCGAGATGTCATTTTTCAATAAATAATACACATTTATTTAATAATACAAACAGTAAACAGTTACATTGCAACAATCACTATTTATAAATGGACGCTATCCTGATCGTCAATTGTTTAATGATTGTAAAACAAAAAAAAACAGTAAGGCGCGAAATTTAATAAATGAATAATAATATCAAGCATTTTTTGTACTTATTTAATTTTTATTAATTTTGTTAGTGTTAAATAAAAAAAAATTTTAATTTACAAATTAGCTTAATACTTATACATATGCAAGTTATTTATATGTATTACTTACATGAATATATTACAATTTTATATCATACAAATTTTTTGAAGCGAGTAAGTTTATTCTGAGAATATATTTATAAAAATATGACCGGGAATTTAATTTTTTGGTCAATAAAATATTATACACGTAAAAATTGATGATATTAACATAAGCTTCATGAAAAATTTCTATTTTTATTTAGTTTATGAGAAATTTTTTTCGAAGATTACTCGAAAATAATTTTTCAGTACTTCTAAAGACTCGTTCATTATTTGTGATATCTTTCCATTTAAAAATATCATGTTATCGTAAATTAAAAGTATGAAAAAGGACAGATTTCATTTTTCATATTTCTTGACAGTCATTATTTAATAGGAGAAAAAATATTATGCTAGTTAGAAAGTGTGTGGATTGATCTCCAGTTTCTTGAAAATCCAACTGACATCGATTCAATATTTAATAAAAACGTTAAAGTTGTAAGAATTATTTGATTGAATTTAACATAGATGAGTTTAATTGAAAATAGTTAATTTATTTTGATATTGATACTGTGTAAAGTGCATGACAACGTTGGACAACGTCGCACGTGCTGAGTTTACTCCGAAATGTAAAAACGTACCAACACTTATTGAAATGTTATTGAAATTTCTGGCAGTAATAGTTATAATTTTCCGACTTAACTCGGCTTCTATCTTAATAGTCAATAAAAGATCTGTAAAGATATTTAACAATATTTATAAACGTCGATCGATATTCTTTACATATGTAATTACATATGTAATGGAAAAAAAAAAAATTTCCCAAGCTTTTGTTAATGTTTAATAACTCACCGCATAATTACTTTTTAATTTGAATCCTCAGATTCTTTCTTCACACTGTCAACTGGTATCCTATATATTGCGGTGGGGATTTTTAACATTGTATCGATGATTTTGTATATACCTATACAAATAAAGTAGCATAATTTTCTTGATGATTTGATTGTTAATAATTCGTATATTATTGATATTTTATAAATAAATACTTACGGCTATCGAGCTATTTCAAATCAAATGTTGATATATATTGCAATATTGATGCTTCTCAAATACTATAAATAATATGTCTAGTAAATCTTGATTATCATGAATCCATTTACCTCAGCATTTACTCAGTATTTACCTCATCTTCTTTGTAGCATATTTAATTTAAAAAACAATTAAAATTATTTATAAAATATTTTTAATGACTTAAAAACTATCTTTGAATAAAACTGACGTTGTTATGATCAGAAATAACAACATTTAAAGTTCTGTACAACTTTCGGTATTTGCTAGATAGCTTTAACAATAACAGCGATTTTTTAAATATTTATCAGCTTTTATTTCTGTACAATTTTACCGTCCATAGTCTGTATTCCTCTAGCACTACCGCAACAGAATTAATACAAGCTGTAATAATTATTGTAAATTATATTGAGTGATGATCAATCATTCAAATTCAGACCACAAAAAAATCAACAAAATTCTCTTTAATTTCAATTAAAGTATTTGACAGACGTAATATATGAGAAAAAACACCCGGTGTTTGATGTTTTACTTGACCAACATCTAGCATATATTGCTTAGGAATATAGTACATAGGAAGTATATCTATATCATATGTTAAATGGTATGACCCATAACTTAATGAGCTCTCGATCTCTTATTTTTCATCTTCAGGTTCAAGAAAAAAATTTTTTGACTTCAGATCCACGCCAAATATCATCTCGCAGGTAATAATTTTTTACGATCTGAAAATAAAATTTGTAATTATTAACTAAGTGTTGCTGGTCCACATACTAAATAAATTTAATGTTAATTTCTAATAATTGTAGATTAAAAGTTATAGAGAGAAAGTCCAAGTCAGTAGTAGTACTGTATATTGTGCAGGATGCTTTTATCGTACTACTGCGTTTGCCATAAAAACAGGAAACAGGAAGTGACGATGGGCTTTCGAGACGATATACGAGTGTAGCTTAGTGATCGCTTTGACAAAGTTTTCTAGGTTGAAAAAATCTAAAGTCTTGAGCTATGAATGACTGGGATTTTTCTCTTTATTTACGAATCATATGGGAGGCAGAAATTTTTCTCTGAATTCCAAGCAAGAGTTTGTTGATATACCCACGGAAAAAGTATCAAGAAGAGGATTAAGCTTTTATAATGCATCTTGCAAGATTAGAGTGTTTCGCTCTTTTCAGAAGTAGAGCTTTTCAGCGAGAATCCAAAAAATATTAGTTCGCGTGGTAAAACATGAATTTCTCTCAGATAAAATTTTTATTCGGTTGTTTGTCTATCTATTTTAACTCACCTCAGCTTTTCTCAAGAAATATACACTCATCTTTTATATATAAGAATCTATTTTTCCTTGACATTCATAAATTTACAGATACTTTCAGTTTCGACACCTTTCATTCCATTATTATACCTTGAATATTTATAATTTGATTAAAAATGAATCAAGATCATTCAGTTTGATATTGATCAAACGCTAAAAGACTTTAAAATTAGATCTTGATGGTATTTTAAATAGTTAATTGATTTCTATAAATACTGATCCATTTTATTCTACAAAACAACTTCTGTTTTTAATCTCATGTCACGTGCTATGCATCCGTCAGGACTATCGGCGTGCTTCCGCTGTGCGTTGCGTGCTCATATAACGTAATCGTGAGAGCGAATGAACAAGCAAGGGCGAGGCGGCGACATTCGAGGGCTGCAGTAAATGGGCACATTAGCTTTGAACCTCATATGTAAGAATTATTTAAAATTGTAAAGAAAGAGAAAGTTGAGGAAAAGAAACAACGAAATCTCGATGTAAACATAAATGTTTACGAATCCTGTTACTTGACACACAAATAACTTAAATGTATCTAAAAGTGAAAGCATTTATAGTAAAAGAAGATGTGTTGTAAATTAAGAATTTTTATTTTGAGATTTCACCCTCAGGGTTATCAAAGAGAGGATCAAAGGACGCCATAAAGAATCTTAACTTCAAAGAAACTGTGTCAAAATGATAATTAATATCTGCTGCTTGTTTATTTATTACAGTAGTTTTATGATTTTTTTTTTCCAATACATTACAGGGAATGAAAAATTAAATTGTAGCCTCGCCTTTAATCAAATTATACTGTAAAGTGATTTCAATATTAAAAAGTGCCGGAAGAAATGAAGATAGATGATTATAATCACTGAGAAATGATATTTTATCAATTCAAGTAATATTAAATAAATTTATTATAGACGACCCATGAAGCAGGATACGATGTAGATGGGAAAAGGTCAAGACTCAGAGTATCATAGAAGAAAAAGGGCAGTACGCAGAGTGGTGCACGCCCCTGCGTATTGATCCAGTCGAAGCGCACATTAGATTCGGAGTTCCGACGTGGAAACCAGCCCGTTCAGCTTTCGCTTGATCCTTTATTTTCATTTAGCAGGAAACTACATTTCTAAATTATGCTCTTTTTTTTTATCTCTTCTGTGGTTTCAATTAGTTAAAGCCTGGAAGATATCCTCAGGCAGGAACGAATAAATCTCCACCACACCCTCGTATATGGACACTTCCCTTTTGATCAGGATGAAACCATGATATAAAGAATGACATCTGAGTCAGAGATTTTGCGCACTTGTATAACCTGCCACACCTTTTATTTTGGTCTCGACCCAGACCTTCGTCAAGCTTTAGAGTATACATATATGCAACCTCTATGGTAACTGTTTCCATCGTAACCGTTGCTATGGTAATCGTTGCTATGGTTACCGTTGCTATGGTTACCGTTGCTATGATAATAGTTTTCATAGTAACCGTTGCTATGGTAAAAATTACCATAGTAACCGTTGCTACGATAACCATTGTGATAGTTACCGTTGCTATGGTACCCATTGCCATAGTAATCGTTGCTATGGAAAACATTGCCATGGTAACCGTTTCCATAGTAACCGTTCTACGATAATCGTTGCTATGGTTACCGTTGCTATGATAATCGCTTTCATAGTAACCGTTGCCATGGTAACCGTTGCTATGGTTACCGTTGCTATGATAATAGTTTTCATAGTAACCGTTGCTATGGTAAAAATTACCATAGTAACCGTTGCTACGATAACCATTGTGATAGTTACCGTTGCTATGGTACCCATTGCCATAGTAATCGTTGCTATGGAAAACATTGCCATGGTAACCGTTTCCATAGTAACCGTTGCTACGGTAATTGTTGCTATGGTAACTGTTTCCATCGTAACCGTTGCTATGGTAATCGTTGCTATGGTTACCGTTGCTATGGTTACCGTTGCTATGATAATAGTTTTCATAGTAACCGTTGCTATGGTAAAAATTACCATAGTAACCGTTGCTACGATAACCATTGTGATAGTTACCGTTGCTATGGTACCCATTGCCATAGTAATCGTTGCTATGGAAAACATTGCCATGGTAACCGTTTCCATAGTAACCGTTCTACGATAATCGTTGCTATGGTTACCGTTGCTATGATAATCGCTTTCATAGTAACCGTTGCCATGGTAACCGTTGCTATGGTTACCGTTGCTATGATAATAGTTTTCATAGTAACCGTTGCTATGGTAAAAATTACCATAGTAACCGTTGCTACGATAACCATTGTGATAGTTACCGTTGCTATGGTACCCATTGCCATAGTAATCGTTGCTATGGAAAACATTGCCATGGTAACCGTTTCCATAGTAACCGTTGCTACGGTAATTGTTGCTATGGTAACTGTTTCCATCGTAACCGTTGCTATGGTAATCGTTGCTATGGTTACCGTTGCTATGGTTACCGTTGCTATGATAATAGTTTTCATAGTAACCGTTGCTATGGTAAAAATTACCATAGTAACCGTTGCTACGATAACCATTGTGATAGTTACCGTTGCTATGGTACCCATTGCCATAGTAATCGTTGCTATGGAAAACATTGCCATGGTAACCGTTTCCATAGTAACCGTTCTACGATAATCGTTGCTATGGTTACCGTTGCTATGATAATCGCTTTCATAGTAACCGTTGCCATGGTAACCGTTGCTATGGTTACCGTTGCTATGATAATAGTTTTCATAGTAACCGTTGCTATGGTAAAAATTACCATAGTAACCGTTGCTACGATAACCATTGTGATAGTTACCGTTGCTATGGTACCCATTGCCATAGTAATCGTTGCTATGGAAAACATTGCCATGGTAACCGTTTCCATAGTAACCGTTGCTACGGTAATTGTTGCTATGGTAACTGTTTCCATCGTAACCGTTGCTATGGTAATCGTTGCTATGGTTACCGTTGCTATGGTTACCGTTGCTATGATAATAGTTTTCATAGTAACCGTTGCTATGGTAAAAATTACCATAGTAACCGTTGCTACGATAACCATTGTGATAGTTACCGTTGCTATGGTACCCATTGCCATAGTAATCGTTGCTATGGAAAACATTGCCATGGTAACCGTTTCCATAGTAACCGTTCTACGATAATCGTTGCTATGGTTACCGTTGCTATGATAATCGCTTTCATAGTAACCGTTGCCATGGTAACCGTTGCTATGGTTACCGTTGCTATGATAATAGTTTTCATAGTAACCGTTGCTATGGTAAAAATTACCATAGTAACCGTTGCTACGATAACCATTGTGATAGTTACCGTTGCTATGGTACCCATTGCCATAGTAATCGTTGCTATGGAAAACATTGCCATGGTAACCGTTTCCATAGTAACCGTTGCTACGGTAATTGTTGCTATGGTAACTGTTTCCATCGTAACCGTTGCTATGGTAATCGTTGCTATGGTTACCGTTGCTATGGTTACCGTTGCTATGATAATAGTTTTCATAGTAACCGTTGCTATGGTAAAAATTACCATAGTAACCGTTGCTACGATAACCATTGTGATAGTTACCGTTGCTATGGTACCCATTGCCATAGTAATCGTTGCTATGGAAAACATTGCCATGGTAACCGTTTCCATAGTAACCGTTCTACGATAATCGTTGCTATGGTTACCGTTGCTATGATAATCGCTTTCATAGTAACCGTTGCCATGGTAACCGTTGCTATGGTTACCGTTGCTATGATAATAGTTTTCATAGTAACCGTTGCTATGGTAAAAATTACCATAGTAACCGTTGCTACGATAACCATTGTGATAGTTACCGTTGCTATGGTACCCATTGCCATAGTAATCGTTGCTATGGAAAACATTGCCATGGTAACCGTTTCCATAGTAACCGTTGCTACGGTAATTGTTGCTATGGTAACTGTTTCCATCGTAACCGTTGCTATGGTAATCGTTGCTATGGTTACCGTTGCTATGGTTACCGTTGCTATGATAATAGTTTTCATAGTAACCGTTGCTATGGTAAAAATTACCATAGTAACCGTTGCTACGATAACCATTGTGATAGTTACCGTTGCTATGGTACCCATTGCCATAGTAATCGTTGCTATGGAAAACATTGCCATGGTAACCGTTTCCATAGTAACCGTTCTACGATAATCGTTGCTATGGTTACCGTTGCTATGATAATCGCTTTCATAGTAACCGTTGCCATGGTAACCGTTGCTATGGTTACCGTTGCTATGATAATAGTTTTCATAGTAACCGTTGCTATGGTAAAAATTACCATAGTAACCGTTGCTACGATAACCATTGTGATAGTTACCGTTGCTATGGTACCCATTGCCATAGTAATCGTTGCTATGGAAAACATTGCCATGGTAACCGTTTCCATAGTAACCGTTGCTACGGTAATTGTTGCTATGGTAACTGTTTCCATCGTAACCGTTGCTATGGTAATCGTTGCTATGGTTACCGTTGCTATGGTTACCGTTGCTATGATAATAGTTTTCATAGTAACCGTTGCTATGGTAAAAATTACCATAGTAACCGTTGCTACGATAACCATTGTGATAGTTACCGTTGCTATGGTACCCATTGCCATAGTAATCGTTGCTATGGAAAACATTGCCATGGTAACCGTTTCCATAGTAACCGTTCTACGATAATCGTTGCTATGGTTACCGTTGCTATGATAATCGCTTTCATAGTAACCGTTGCCATGGTAACCGTTGCTATGGTTACCGTTGCTATGATAATAGTTTTCATAGTAACCGTTGCTATGGTAAAAATTACCATAGTAACCGTTGCTACGATAACCATTGTGATAGTTACCGTTGCTATGGTACCCATTGCCATAGTAATCGTTGCTATGGAAAACATTGCCATGGTAACCGTTTCCATAGTAACCGTTGCTACGGTAATTGTTGCTATGGTAACTGTTTCCATCGTAACCGTTGCTATGGTAATCGTTGCTATGGTTACCGTTGCTATGGTTACCGTTGCTATGATAATAGTTTTCATAGTAACCGTTGCTATGGTAAAAATTACCATAGTAACCGTTGCTACGATAACCATTGTGATAGTTACCGTTGCTATGGTACCCATTGCCATAGTAATCGTTGCTATGGAAAACATTGCCATGGTAACCGTTTCCATAGTAACCGTTCTACGATAATCGTTGCTATGGTTACCGTTGCTATGATAATCGCTTTCATAGTAACCGTTGCCATGGTAACCGTTGCTATGGTTACCGTTGCTATGATAATAGTTTTCATAGTAACCGTTGCTATGGTAAAAATTACCATAGTAACCGTTGCTACGATAACCATTGTGATAGTTACCGTTGCTATGGTACCCATTGCCATAGTAATCGTTGCTATGGAAAACATTGCCATGGTAACCGTTTCCATAGTAACCGTTGCTACGGTAATTGTTGCTATGGTAACTGTTTCCATCGTAACCGTTGCTATGGTAATCGTTGCTATGGTTACCGTTGCTATGGTTACCGTTGCTATGATAATAGTTTTCATAGTAACCGTTGCTATGGTAAAAATTACCATAGTAACCGTTGCTACGATAACCATTGTGATAGTTACCGTTGCTATGGTACCCATTGCCATAGTAATCGTTGCTATGGAAAACATTGCCATGGTAACCGTTTCCATAGTAACCGTTCTACGATAATCGTTGCTATGGTTACCGTTGCTATGATAATCGCTTTCATAGTAACCGTTGCCATGGTAACCGTTGCTATGGTTACCGTTGCTATGATAATAGTTTTCATAGTAACCGTTGCTATGGTAAAAATTACCATAGTAACCGTTGCTACGATAACCATTGTGATAGTTACCGTTGCTATGGTACCCATTGCCATAGTAATCGTTGCTATGGAAAACATTGCCATGGTAACCGTTTCCATAGTAACCGTTGCTACGGTAATTGTTGCTATGGTAACTGTTTCCATCGTAACCGTTGCTATGGTAATCGTTGCTATGGTTACCGTTGCTATGGTTACCGTTGCTATGATAATAGTTTTCATAGTAACCGTTGCTATGGTAAAAATTACCATAGTAACCGTTGCTACGATAACCATTGTGATAGTTACCGTTGCTATGGTACCCATTGCCATAGTAATCGTTGCTATGGAAAACATTGCCATGGTAACCGTTTCCATAGTAACCGTTCTACGATAATCGTTGCTATGGTTACCGTTGCTATGATAATCGCTTTCATAGTAACCGTTGCCATGGTAACCGTTGCTATGGTTACCGTTGCTATGATAATAGTTTTCATAGTAACCGTTGCTATGGTAAAAATTACCATAGTAACCGTTGCTACGATAACCATTGTGATAGTTACCGTTGCTATGGTACCCATTGCCATAGTAATCGTTGCTATGGAAAACATTGCCATGGTAACCGTTTCCATAGTAACCGTTGCTACGGTAATTGTTGCTATGGTAACTGTTTCCATCGTAACCGTTGCTATGGTAATCGTTGCTATGGTTACCGTTGCTATGGTTACCGTTGCTATGATAATAGTTTTCATAGTAACCGTTGCTATGGTAAAAATTACCATAGTAACCGTTGCTACGATAACCATTGTGATAGTTACCGTTGCTATGGTACCCATTGCCATAGTAATCGTTGCTATGGAAAACATTGCCATGGTAACCGTTTCCATAGTAACCGTTCTACGATAATCGTTGCTATGGTTACCGTTGCTATGATAATCGCTTTCATAGTAACCGTTGCCATGGTAACCGTTGCTATGGTTACCGTTGCTATGATAATAGTTTTCATAGTAACCGTTGCTATGGTAAAAATTACCATAGTAACCGTTGCTACGATAACCATTGTGATAGTTACCGTTGCTATGGTACCCATTGCCATAGTAATCGTTGCTATGGAAAACATTGCCATGGTAACCGTTTCCATAGTAACCGTTGCTACGGTAATTGTTGCTATGGTAACTGTTTCCATCGTAACCGTTGCTATGGTAATCGTTGCTATGGTTACCGTTGCTATGGTTACCGTTGCTATGATAATAGTTTTCATAGTAACCGTTGCTATGGTAAAAATTACCATAGTAACCGTTGCTACGATAACCATTGTGATAGTTACCGTTGCTATGGTACCCATTGCCATAGTAATCGTTGCTATGGAAAACATTGCCATGGTAACCGTTTCCATAGTAACCGTTCTACGATAATCGTTGCTATGGTTACCGTTGCTATGATAATCGCTTTCATAGTAACCGTTGCCATGGTAACCGTTGCTATGGTTACCGTTGCTATGATAATAGTTTTCATAGTAACCGTTGCTATGGTAAAAATTACCATAGTAACCGTTGCTACGATAACCATTGTGATAGTTACCGTTGCTATGGTACCCATTGCCATAGTAATCGTTGCTATGGAAAACATTGCCATGGTAACCGTTTCCATAGTAACCGTTGCTACGGTAATTGTTGCTATGGTAACTGTTTCCATCGTAACCGTTGCTATGGTAATCGTTGCTATGGTTACCGTTGCTATGGTTACCGTTGCTATGATAATAGTTTTCATAGTAACCGTTGCTATGGTAAAAATTACCATAGTAACCGTTGCTACGATAACCATTGTGATAGTTACCGTTGCTATGGTACCCATTGCCATAGTAATCGTTGCTATGGAAAACATTGCCATGGTAACCGTTTCCATAGTAACCGTTCTACGATAATCGTTGCTATGGTTACCGTTGCTATGATAATCGCTTTCATAGTAACCGTTGCCATGGTAACCGTTGCTATGGTTACCGTTGCTATGATAATAGTTTTCATAGTAACCGTTGCTATGGTAAAAATTACCATAGTAACCGTTGCTACGATAACCATTGTGATAGTTACCGTTGCTATGGTACCCATTGCCATAGTAATCGTTGCTATGGAAAACATTGCCATGGTAACCGTTTCCATAGTAACCGTTGCTACGGTAATTGTTGCTATGGTAACTGTTTCCATCGTAACCGTTGCTATGGTAATCGTTGCTATGGTTACCGTTGCTATGGTTACCGTTGCTATGATAATCGCTTTCATAGTAACCGTTGCCATGGTAACCGTTGCTATGGTTACCGTTGCTATGATAATAGTTTTCATAGTAACCGTTGCTATGGTAAAAATTACCATAGTAACCGTTAAAAATTTTACTCATTAATATTTAACCGTTGCTATGGTAACCGTTGTAATGGTAACCGTTGCTACCGTAATCGTTGCTATGGTTACCGTTTCCATAGTAACCGTTGCCATACTGGTCACCATAGCAACGAAAAGCGATAACAATGAAAACGTCACATCAACTTTTTAATAAAGGATTGCTGCGTATTAATTTAAAAAAAAAAATTAAACTTTGAAAATTTTATTTTAATTGAAAATATTATTAACTAAATTTTTTTTTCGTATTACAGATTATGTTTACTGCCTTACAAGCACAAGTGGAACTGGGTGATTGTCAGGATATTCCAAATCATCCAGATTTACGTACAATCGCTAATCACTGCCTACCATCACGAATAGTGCCGAATGTTCCTATTGAAGCCGTGGTCCAACATCATCAATCATTGCGTGGTATGACACCATTTGAAGCCAAAAAATCTTTTTTGAATCTTATACAATCATGGCCACTTCACAAAGCAACAATATTTGATGTAATGCAATCATTTACGTCAAATTGGCCTAGAGTTTTGTGGCTGGCCGTTGATCAACAGGGACTTCATTTATTGGAGCATCGATCTAGGAATGCTTTATGTACCTACGAATATAGCAGTATTTTAAGTTACAGTCCTGCACTTAATTGTCTTATGATAATTACTGGGACAGATAAGAAACAAAGCAAAGTTATTTTAACTACGTCACAGGTACGACTCGAATATAAAATTATACTTGATTTAATATTTTAACATAAAATTAATGTATGACTAATTTTGTTATGGCAGGCTTTCCAAATTGCTAATTTAATTCGTGAGTACATGGAAGTATTACAAATACCTCCGGAAGTTCCAAAGAGAGAATCTACTATGAATCAACAGATGAATCAGCATCAGCCTCCAGTAATGAATGTGACAGCACCAAGTGGCCGTAAATCTCGACCAGCTTCGATGTTGCACAGAGGTGCTCCAATAATTCATTCGCAAGCTAGTTAAAGATAATTAAGTGGCAATCATCTATGAACTCTTGTCCAACTGAAAAATACATTACATTAAAAAAATAGTTTTTAGTCTGGACAATTGACTATTTTTACCAACGAGGCCTATTCAATAACGGTGACTGTAGGACATTATTATTTAGGTACTTTTTCTTCCAGTATTTAATATAAGTATAGCGTATTATTAAATTTTGAATAATATATAAATTATCGTTGATAAAAATGGTTAGCCATGCGTTCAGGCCAACGCCAGTGCATTAGATCACACAAATATTATTATAAAAACTGCCATAGAATTTTATTCTCTATCGTAAAAAAAAAAAAAAAAAAAATATAAATTTTTTGAGCTTCTAAATTTGGAATTTTTTTAAAAAATTTCTCTTGCTATAATTTAGTTGTTACAAAAGTTTCAAAAATTATCAGATGTGTCTTAATTTCAGTATTAAGAGATCTTGCAAAATTATGGAAATAGTTCAACTAAATTCAGATATAAGAACGATTTCGCCGGGTGGTTGGCACCCGTCCAAGTATTAAAAAAAGCCGGTCTAATAACCTCAGAGGAAGGACTCGGAGAGTTCTTTAGCGGATCTTGTGCACCAGGTGCTTCTAAGACGTCACCTCTTTGTCAGCAGTGCGTCGGAGACATGGAGTCCCAAGACGATCAGACCAAAGAAGCAACCAGATGTCAGCCTACCCAAGCGGAAAATTTTAGTGGCAGTAAAGGAGCTCTCTTGTACGTTATTAATTTAATAGCAATTTATTGTCTTTTTCTCGTACCTTATCAGTCACACTCTAATTAACAAGTAATTAAATGTCAATGTTTAAACTTCTAGATGCTTGACAAGCGGCCATGGAGACGTTGCCTTCGTTCCTTATACAGTATTAGAAAAAATAAGTGAGCATTTATTTTAAATTATATTAAATATGATTATTAATCACTAATTGTAAATACTCGTAATTGTTATTATATGAAATTTTTTAATTTGATTGAATTATTTTTAGAGCATGATAACACTTCAGATATCAAAATCTCCGACTTGATGCTACTTTGTCCAAACGGAGGAGTATCTTCAATCGATCAATACCAAGATTGTAATTTAGGATACGAACCACCGCGAGTTATTGTCAGTCACGCGGGAAAATCTGACAACGTCTTGGAGGAACTGACTCATGGTGTTCTTACTGCTACCAGTTTGTATTCAAAGCGACCAGATCTTCTTCAGCTTTTTGGTGCTTGGGGTGGACACAAAAATGTCCTCTTCAAAGATGACGCCATTGGGCTCGTCTCTGTTGACAGCTCCTGGGATCACTGGGACCAATGGACTTCTACGGAAGAAACTTTTGGAGCCATTTAATTTAAGTGTATTTCTATAAGTAATTTTTAATAAAGAAAACTCAATTATTAACTAGATAAACATGTTTTCTTTTGAACGTTTTTCAATACGAATTTTACAAAACTGTTGTATAATTTTTAGTTTTTACAATAAAAGTAATTGTATAATACTCGAATTATTTTTTCTTACATATAATTATCACGATACTTTCTAATAATCAACTGATTTCTCAGTAAAAAAATTATTAAATAATTCTATAAAGATATTTTTAACACAATCAGAATTTTCTCAATTTAATAAATAAATTTTTTTACTTTCGCACTTATTCAAAAACATGCATAAAAATTTCAAATAAATAAATAAAAAAAATTTTTTCTACCTTCTCTCTATGATAAGAAAAATTTATAAACTATTTCTCTTATCAGCATACCTTACTGACTATTAATAA
Source organism: Cotesia vestalis (assembly GCA_000956155.1). Classification (NCBI taxonomy): domain Eukaryota; kingdom Metazoa; phylum Arthropoda; class Insecta; order Hymenoptera; family Braconidae; genus Cotesia; species Cotesia vestalis. The sequence continues at coordinate 35,642 of JZSA01002774.1, read as the reverse complement.
ATTTTTTATTTTTTGTAAAACTTAGTAATAATTTTGGTTATAAATATTAAAATTATTCTCGATATAAAAAATTGATAAATATCACCAAATATAACAAATGTTATCAGCCAACAGTTATCATCAATACATTTTAAAAAATTAAACTAATTTGTTAATCTAATACTTTATGATGAAATTTAAAAAACTGATGATTTTTGCAAATAACATTTGTACTAATAAAATTATAAAAAATAATTCAAAAAGTTCAATCATACTAATTTCGATAATTTTAAGACTAGAAATTTTGATACTGCCCCGTAACGAGACCGCTTGTACTTCAAATAAACAATAGATTCCATGGTGCCTGGCTCGAAGGACTTCAATATTTGGCGTATGATCATGGAGCGAACCCGTACTCTATCCTTTTCCGGGAAGCATTTTCCATAACTAGGTGTCCAATCATCAGTTGAAATATCAGCGATTGACGAAATCGTAGACATATTCATCACTACTGACAAGTCGGCGATTGTCGATGCCAGTAACATTGCAGACACCTTCATTAGCTCCTCATCAAACAATGAGACATCAATCATATAACCCGAGAAATAGTACATTACATAAATATCATCGGAATTGATGTTGCCGAGCTTGGGATCCGACAAAATGCAAAGATTCACTGTTGATGCTACATCCGTATACGATATTTCAAAATTTAGTTATGCTAAATTATTTTGTTTAATTTTATGATTAGTGTATTTTCAGATGGGTTTTCTTCAATTTACAATAATAATGTTGGTTAGAAAATACATGAATTTATCGTAAACTTAAAAATGTACAAAATAACTAATACTTATTTTTTTTATCTAAATCATTTTTAAGTATTAACTTGTGGCTGTGGATCATTTTTCGTTATGGGAGCAGTTTGTAATGCTTCGGAACTAGAGTCCTTTTTATCATCATTATCTTCATCATCTGGACTTTCCGGCTGTAGGATATAAGTTCTGTTGGCATGTTCTCTTTCCGGCATCCACGGTGGGATTATTTTAGCATGAATTCTCCAAGTGCCGTATTGGTTTGCTACATGCTTTTCAAAAACGACGTACTCGAGAACATCTTTTTTTACAATTTCACTTCCGTGAATAAGACGACCGAAACGATCGTAAACTGCTAAAGTCTGGAAAAAGAAAAATATAAAATAACAATGTTTTTTATTTTAAAAAACTAAGAAAAACTATTTATCAAACCTGCTGATTGTGAAAACGGACAGTAACTTGAGCAAAAACATTTTCTTTAGTTATTACGTGAGTACAACGAACATGCACAACACGGGGAGGTTCCAATGATTCATTGAAGGTCCAATGTATGGTCTTATCAAGAGTATTGTGTTGAACTTCCTATATATAAATAAAAATTTTCTAATAAAAAGTAAAATTAAGAGTTCAATCTTAAAGTCCTTTAAACTAACTAATACAATTTCATAGTAAACTGAATGATAGTTTAGAAATATTTATATACTAACCGGATAAGCTTTCTCAGTGACATACAAGCGCAGTTCCTCTTTATCTTTCCTGGAAAATATAGATTTTTTTAAAAATAAATTAGTCGTATGATTTATTTTACACTAACAAAATTATGATGTTTTAATATGTATTAAAATAGCAGATCATTTATAAATCAATATTAAATTACTTAATGATTATTGTTATTATTAATATTATTATTATTATTATTATAAATAAAAAAAATTTGTTCTCCCTTCTCTCTATGATATGAAAAATTAATAAACTATATATTTCTCTTATCAGCATACCTTACCGATTATTAATAAATTTTTTATTTTTTGTAAAACTTAGTAATAATTTTGGTTATAAATATTAAAATTATTCTCTATATGAAAAATTGATAAATATCACCAAATATAACAAATGTTATCAGCCAACAGTTATCATCAATACATTTAAAAAAATTGAAGTAATTTGTTAATCTAATACTTGATGATGAAATTTAATTTAAAAAACTAATGACTTTTGTAAGTAACATTTGTACTACTAAAATTGTAAAAAATAATTCAAAAAGTTCAATCATATTAATTTCTCTAATTTCAAGACTAGAAATTTTGATACTGCCCCGTAACGAGACCGCTTGTACTTCAAGTAAACAATAGATTCCATGGTGCCTGGTTCGAAGGACTTCAATATTTGGCGTATGATCATGGAGCGAACCCGTACTCTATCTTTCTCCGGGAAGCATTTTCCATAACTAGGTGTCCAATCATCAGTTGAAATATCAGCGATTGACGAAATCGTAGACATATTCATCACTATTGACAAGTCGGCGATTGTCGATGCCAGTAACATTACAGACACCTTCATTAGCTCCTCATCAAACAATGAGACATCAATCATATAACCCGAGAAATAGTACATTACATAAATATCATCGAAATTGATGTTGCGGAGCTTGGGATCCGACAAAATGCAAAGATTCACTGTTGATGCTACATCCGTATACGATATTTCAAAATTTAGAAGAGTTAAGATTTCACGCTCACATTGAACGATCTCTTTTTTACTAAAGGCTCCACCTGACAACTGAGCTATTTTGTCACTCAGAGGAACACGATGAAAAACGTGATCTTTTTTCAATACGACCCACAGCGAGGTGAGCTGAATTAATTGCAACTTTTCCACTGGAATATTTGGCGAAAGTGATAATACATCATCCAATAGGCGAACTGCGTTGTAGGTGAGAAATCCTGGATAATTAAACTGTTTGTTTATATTTATCAAATTTCTTACAAGTATCTGGCGTTGAGTCGATGAGATGTTTAATCGTCGGGTAGTGGACGAAACTGATTGACGGTTATATTCTTTTTCCTCGAAAAATTTAAGATGTTCCTTGACGTATTCTATAGAAACTTTACTGTAAAAAGAAGGATTGACAACCTTTTTTTTATGATTTATGGATATATCTTTGGAAACTTCTCGCCTCATTTTTTTTACCTGTAACAATAAAAAAACAGTTAGACGATAATTAATATCAATATTTAATTGAAAAATTAACTTAATATCTACAATTGAAGTTAAAGATTTCAACGGAAATTAAGTCAGCCGACATCTACAAATTTTAAATTGTAAAAAAAAAATTTTTTTTCACATGTAAAAATAGTGACTGTTGCTAGTTTTTATAAATTTCCACTTATAAAGTTAAAAATGTCCAAAAACAAATTAGACGTCTCCCGATTTCAGTAAATTTGTAGTAAATTAAAACAAAATCTTACATTCTGTAGAGGTGGCAAAATTCCCCTAGTATCCTCTGGAGTTTCTTTCAATTTCTTATCCTGATCCTTCAATTCCTGGATTCGCTTGACGGGCAAAATAACAACAGTACTTTTAACCGTATTCTTTACTCCCTTTTCACCATCAACTTCAAAATGCGCCAGATTTTCTAACATTTTTTCAGAAATGCGCCGTTTTAAAACTTTCTTGACTTTTTTTGAACTTTCGTTCTGCTCGACATCTGAGAAGAAGTGCTTAACAACCCTGAACTTACTTTTTTGCGACAAATCATCGACCTTCGGCGGGAATTTTGCCGGAGTTTTCTCATAGCTGTAACCCGCAGCCAAATCTCCTTCATCGAAAACCTCCGGTAAAATAGAATCTGGTTCTTCTTTGATCTGAACTTTTTTTGGCAATGAAACCTTGGGACTCTTCTCCTCGCTTCGAGCTTCAACCAAATCATAAGTTTTGTCTTCAAGTTTTAAGTCACCAGAATCAACTTTTAAATCATTTTTCTCGCCAGTTGGCTTACATTTCTTCTCTTTTTTGCTTGTTATCACCGTAGTTCCTTTTTCCTTATTGTATACGGCAAAACGCGAATCATGGAATATTCCGGCTGCTTCTAGCGTTGGAGATAAATTTACATTCTGAGCTGCTAAAAAATTTTTTACAAAAATTTTTTGAGTGACATTTTCGATGCTGACCAGTCGCGGACGCGCTTTTTTAACAGAAGTTTGATTAAACTGCTTGGGAATTGCTCCAAGTGATTTTCTTTCCTGAAGAGCAGCTGGTTCGGAATTTTCTTTGTCAACCGATTTTGATACTGACAAATTCCTCTTTTGAGGCGCGTTTACTAATTTTCTATCGCGAAGCATCTTCAATAATTGGTAATTTATTATTTCATCTAATTTTATAAACTAAAAATGACTCTGTAATTTTATTTTTAAGTACAACAGCAATTAATAATTTGAGGGACTCTCTTGAAGAAAGGACTTGTTACAACTGACTGGCAAGTACTAACAACAGCTATAGTCTTTTTGAACGTATCATAGTGTAATCACTTTGGAATTTTTGAACAGTGAGAAGAAGGAATACTTATGAGTACTGTGTACATAGAGAATTAAGCAATTCTCAGAATTATTGTACCTTCAAACGAATTAAATGATTTAATGAAAAGATTCTATATACGGGTAAATGGAGATTTTTTTAACTTCCCGCTAAGAAAATTTCACATAAATTATATTTTGAGCTCAAAAATCTCAAAAATGTCATAAGTACAATTTTAAGCGCTCAGGTATGGAATTAGCGGGAAGTTGCAGGGATGGCCTTTAGGGTGAACCGTGTTCCTAATTTTCTTTAAAGAAAATCATTTTAGAAATAAAATAAAATTTAATAGTTTGATAAATTGTATTAATTTTACAAGAGCTAGAATAATTAATAACACTAAAATTAGAAAACACTTGAAAATTTTTTGATTTTCCTTCAAAAATTGCAATTATAAATTTTTTGAGCTTCTAAATTTGGAATTTTTTTAAAAAATTTCTCTTGCTATAATTTAGTTGTTACAAAAGTTTCAAAAATTATCAGATGTGTCTTAATTTCAGTATTAAGAGATCTTGCAAAATTATGGAAATAGTTCAACTAAATTCAGATATAAGAACGATTTCGCCGGGTGGTTGGCACCCGTCCAAGTATTAAAAAGATCATTCGGCAGCTGAAATGGAAGTAGATTTCTCAAATGAAGAAAATTTATTTTTAATAAAATAATATCAATACTAATAGTATATAAATTAATTCATTGATGAAAAACAACATTCAATAATAAATTTAAAACTATTCAGAACTTATTTTGTTTAATAAATTATCTTGTAAAGAAATAGTTTTTCAAATATTTGTCAAACGATTTTGAAGATTATGAGATTTGAATTATCAATGTTCAAATTTTAAATAACTGCTTAGAAACAACAATTTCAAAGTTACTCAGAATTTTGAAACCAGATAAAATTTTAGTTGAAGAAAACAATATTTAAAAATAATTTGTGACATATTTACTGATGACAGCTGTCCGCTAACTTCAGTATTTTTAATTTTTTTTTTGCTATGATTTATTTGTTAAAGACAATTAAAAAAATTGTGAAATGACAGCTAAATTTAATGTCATTACAATAACAACTACACGTGTAACATCTAACTTGATTTAACCTCGAATTGGATTGTTTTTGTTGATAAACTGGTCTTACTGACACCTAGCGGACAGCAAAACTAACAAAAAAATAAACTTGATTGATTAAATAATATTATGTTTATTATTAGTTATCTGATAACTGTATTCTCAAAATGTTATACCGGGCTTAAAGTTCACCAGTGTAGTTTTAAGCTTGCATTGATTCATTCAAATTAATTGGTGAGTATTATTTTGAATTAAATTTATCCTGATATTCTAAATATATACCATATATTCAAAGTAAAATAGTCTTTAGTATTTATTTATTGACTAACTTATTTCCGATCTAATTTGCGCATTGAAATTCCGTAGAAAAATTGTCTTCTGTGGTGGTCAATAAAATAAAATACAATGGCAGAATCAGAGAATATATTTTTATTCGTTCCTAATTTAATTGGTAAGTACTGAAATTCAACGATTTTGTTATTTAAATAAATTTTATATCAATTGTTAAATGAAAACTTATTAGTAGTATATTCCATGAGCACTTGGTGGTTTTCATTTATTTAATAAGCCGTGAATTATTATTCTAGTATTTAATGAACATTTATCGTTATTGAATTATAATCGATTTGGTTTTAGGTTTTGCAAGAGTAATACTTGCTGTTATATCATTTTATTTTATGCCAACAAATTATGTTATTGCTATTTGGTGCTATGTAATTAGCGCACTATTGGATGCCGTCGATGGTCATGCAGCCAGATATTTTAATCAAAGCACTAAATTTGGTGGCATGCTTGATCAACTGACTGATCGAGTAGGAACAATGTGTCTTCTGGTCAATCTTTCTATGTTTTATCCCGCTTATGCTTTCTGGTTCCAATTAAGTATGGCTATTGATATAGCTTGTCATTGGATATATTTGCATACGTAAGTGAATCTATTTTTTTCCAGATTGTAAGAACTTAGTATATTCCAAATGCAAAAACGGTTTAGTGAATTATCAAAGGTCAATTCACTTTTAAAACTATTTTATGCATTGTTTTTTTAGATTTTTCTTTTTACTTATTTATATTCTTATCAGTTAGTTATCATCGGGAATATTTAAATATCTTATCTGTTAAAATAGTTTCGGTAGAAAGTTTTCTTTATTATGCATTCGATATGAGACTGTTGTAGCATAAAAATAAACAAATTTGTAGGAAAAGTAATTTTAATCGAAAATATTTTACACATATCGACTATTATGTTTTTAGAAGATCTTAAATTAAGTTTTAAGATAATATAAAACAATCTTCGTTTAATTGTTACATATTATTGAAGAAAGAAATTTCTAAAATTATTTATTTATTTATTCATTTAAATTACTCATGCAGCTTTTACTCCCTGTGATCATATTAGAGTGTTTTATATTGGATATAAAAGTCGATAGAAAGTCCATAAACAATTACAATGCTTTATAATAGTTATTAAAAAATAATAATAATAATAATATAAAACTTTTAATTCTATTGAAAATAATTCCTGAATAAAAAAAAGTATTGAGACAAAGAAAAAAGTATTGAAAAGAATTGGATTGACTAGAAAACCAACTCTTTTTAATACTTTTTCCTTTGTCTCAATACTTTTTTTTAATCAGGGATAATTATTAGGGTAATAATAATAATTAAAATTATAATTAGAGTAATTTAAACAAAGTTAAGTAATATAACAGAAGTAAATATAATAATAATATTATAAATCCTATAATTATGTAATGTGTTCAATTTTTTTTTTCGATAAGTAACTGATAAAAACACGTAAAAAATAATTACTAACTTATACTAACGTATATGTATAGAATAAAAGTACTATCAAACGTCTTTCACGATAAATACAATTGAATCGCAATGTTCGATTTGGGCTGGATTTATTGAGAGCGTTTAAAATATAAATAAACATCCATTTAGTCAGAAATAAATGATCTATAAAAATTCCATTTTATGTATTATCATATTATTATTTTGCACACAGATGAAAAACTAAATATGGCTTACAATAAGTCGAAAATTACCGATTTTATCCGATGTTTAAATTTATTCGACACAATGAGCCACAATTTATTAGTAAAAATTCATAATTATTATAGACAATAATATAAATAATAATAATAATACTTTGATGTAAAAAAAAATTATGTAATTTTAAAAATAAATTGTATATTGTTCAACTTGAATATTAATTGTACATAAAAGATATAATCGAATATATATGTAAGTATGACTGTAACACTGAAGTTAGCCGTCAGCTGTTGATTTTAAAAATTTTTTAACAAATCAATTACAATAAAAAAATGCTTCTAAAAATTTTCACTCATAATTTTTATTAATTTTCACATGTGAAACTTTTTAATAATATTTTTTTTATAATAATTAAATTGCTATAAAATTCGAAAAAAATTTTTAATATCTGTCAACTTCAGTGTCATATTTGATTATTGTACTAACAGTGAAAACCAATTCTAAAAACGAATTCTAACTAATGAATTGATTAATGATAACAAAATTTTTAATTTATCATCTATGTCCATGAAGTTACTTACATTAGTATGTATTATTACATAAATTATTTTAAAAAAATTCATTTACTACTTTTTTAATATTTTAATATGTATATTTTCTTGATTTTTCATCAGCCTCAAAAAACATTAAAATAAACGGAATGAAAGAAAAAAATCATCAGTTATTATAGTTTTATACTAAATCTTATCATGTTTAAGTATTTACATCAAGCTATTTGGAGAAATTAGTTTTTAATTCTTAAGCAATTTACCTAGTTGAACATTTTACTATTTACATTGATATGGATATTATTACTGCACCTGAGGATCCGATAGCAACTCAATGACTTTCATAATTTCAAGGAAGAATTTCGATTTCAAGTATACGTAAGCCTTGTTAGATATATAAATGACAAAAAAAATTTTTTTTATCAAACTATTTTTAATCTCGAAAAAGACTGTTCGTTCAGGAAATAAAAAATGTTGTTCTGAATCAATGATAAAATTATTATTTGTCGAGGCTCTAATAAATAAATATATTTGACATCTATGTTAAGAGAAAAAATTTCTTATGAAAAAAATGAGCAATGTAGTAATAAGAAATAATTTTAAACAAATTTTTACCAATTCTATTTCGTAGCTTAAGAAATAAATTTTTTTTTTTTCTAATTAATTTTCATTTAGAGTCGGTTTTAACTGCTGTGATGATATCACCAACTTTAAACGACTTAACTGTTGGAAGTGGTACGTTGGGGTCTTTTTGGGTTATATTTATGATAATCTTAACCTACGCGGCAAGGGTCAAATCTCAACCAAGGTGGTTTCTAAGACCAGATGGGGATTCGAACCCACGCCTGGCCGGTGAGTTAGTTCGAGTGCTCCATAGGCCGTGCATCTTTGACCACCCGGCTAACGTCACCAGTTATAAATTATTTTGTTTATTGAAAAATCAACTAATTGGTAAATTATTTGATGCCGACTTTGGAATATTTAAACAATCGTAAAGGTTTTAAAATTTGGTAAAAATATTTTGAAGTTCACAAAAAATGCAAAATTGTAATTCGGTACTTTAAAACTAGAAAATGAATTAAAGATAAAAGCTATGCTCTTCAAGCGCAAAAACTCTTGGCATTTAATTTTAACGACCGTCTTCTAAGCGATGCCTCCAAGATTGCGCGCTGCAAATGGCGAGGCAGATGCTATAAATATGTTGATTCCTATCAGACGACGAGGAATATCTCTAACAAAGCTGTTACCTAGAGAACATCAACTGCTCCGGATTTTCTTCAGACCATAGCTGAATTTAAAATCATTAAACGATTTTCGTCAATTTAAAATTGAGTAAACAAAACCGCTAAAAATGATTAAGTCATCAATGTTAATTATGTACCGGAGCAAAGTAACAAAATACTCTACGTACGGAGTGAATAGGGATTTAAACAATTTATCTCAAGCTTAAGTTAACAAATATTAATGATATTTTTCTAGAAATTTGAATTTTTTTAAACGTAAAACGTGAAAATTAATAAATTATTAACTACTATATTTAATTAAATAAAATTAATTACTTTAATAAACTTTAGACCGAAATCTATAACTTCCTACTTGTGAAAATTAAATTTTAATTTTTTGTAATTTTTAAAGCAGGAAGTTAAAAACCTCTCATGTCCTTTATAGCTTTCATTTATTTTAATTTAATAACCCTGATTCAATTTTTACGATACACGGCGATCGATTATTAAAAAAGAAATTTTTTAAACTTATTTTAAATTAAGCTTTGTCTCTCCTGACAAGGTAAAAGTTAGGACAAGGAAGTTAATATGTAAATTCCAATTTAAATTTATGTTTTCCTGAGGATATTCATACTGTAAAAATTTAATAGGCATTTTATAGTTATATTTAACTAAGTGCAGAAAGTTATACACTGCTGCTGAATTTAGATTCTAACTTGGGGATACAGTGACACACATAAATGATCTTTACGTATGAAGTTGGTTATCTTCACCAATCTAGCATTATTTAAGACAACAGGAGTACCGCGAAGCGGCTCACTGTTATAATGCACCTGGTACAGAATATACGGAGTTTACGATCCCATAAACCGAAATGAACCTTAATATAAGAATGTTATAGTGACGGCTTTCATAAATTTAAGGGTTTGAGCGTCGGGATCCACGACGTATCGTGTCGTTCCATGTGCGATTGCAAATCCATGGTAAAATTCACTCTCATAAAATTTTGATTTCATCATAAAATTTTTGTAATTTTATACTTTACAGCAACTTTTATTTCATTGATAAAATCTGATATAAATTTTAAATTTATAATTATTTTTTAATTTTATTGCTGATTGAGTGAGAGAAAAAAATCCGCTTCACTGTCATTGGTAAATTGTAAATTTTTTAAAATTTGTTTAAATAATTTATTGCAGACTAAAAAATATTTTTTTTTGTCAAAAAATTCTAAACCCTTCAATTTAAAAAAAAGTTAGTGAATTAAAAACCGACAGGAAAAGAGGAAAAGTATAAAAGGGGACCTCAGGTACCGAATGAGCCTCGATGGATAAATAGTGTATAGATAAAAATATAAATACATTAAATGCAAGTAGAAAATTTTCGTCCAGATGGAAAGCACAAAAAGAAAATAAACTTTAGGGTTAAATATTAAAAGGATTAGAAATACTAACATAATAAACAAGGAATATTTGAAGAAAGCATATTTTTACTGCATACTGTTAAAAGTAATTAAAATTTTTTTACTAAGCATTCAAAAAGCAATAAAATTATTCAAAGGATTTTATTTAAGGATGCGGGTGTATTGCCCGACAGCAAACAAGAGTGATCAAAAACCGAAATAAGATTTTTGAAGAGTATTTATACAAAACATTTATCACAGGACGTTTTGAACGTAGTTTTTTATTTTTTACTACATTTCTTAAAATTAAAAAAATTTTTTTTACAAAAATTATTATTGAAATTTGAATAATTTCAAATGGCTCAATATAGTTAAAATAATCCATTGAAATAGTTTTTTTATCGCTGCTTAATAATTGGAGTTATTTCTGCACACGGAAAAAAATTTCTGGGAAAATTTACGATACAACTATTGTGAAGCTGGACTATACTTTCATTATTGATAATTGTCAAATATTTTAGAAGAAAATTTACTATTTATTTACGAAATTTTACAACTTACTATAGTAATTTCACCAAATAATTATTGTATTGAATTCGATTAGAAAAGACATGATATTATTATTGTAAAAAGTAAGAGAATAAAAATTTTAAATGGCGGATAGATTTAAAAAATGGCGGGGAAATGGCGGATAATAAGATTTAAATTGCAGAATTCACCACCAGCGCCACCTGCAAAACCTCGACCATATCCTCAAACTGTCGGTAAAACAGGTCACCCATATCGACAAATGGTACTTAGCACGGACACGAACCCACAAATCTGTTTTACCGACGGATCCAGACCCCCTGTTTACCTACTCACCATTCTCTGTTGCATCATGATTGCAATTATCAGCAACTGTACTATTATTGAAATTTCCATCAGGTAAATCGAAATTGTGTTCAAAAGTACTTTGATTAGATGATGATGATGACGATGGATTATGATTCATTGATGGAATATTAACATGAGAATGATTATAATGATATATTGTAAGCCAGATTTTGTGTCATACGAGCGATAACAGTTTTGTATCGGACAGGGAAAACCTCGTTGTTGGTGAGTTTTAGTGAGATGTAATATGTATTGTTCAATCGTATTTCTCATCGTGTGACATAATGGACATTCCAAAATCAAATGCTCACTTGCTGTTGATGATGAGTCCAAAGATGACTGAACAGTATTCAGTTCAGAAGAATAACTGGATGCAGGGTGAATCTGAAATTTTATTTACTGCAGTAAGTACAATTAATCTGATGAATCCATTATAAGATTTTATAATTAAATTTAATATTAATGTTCAAACATATACACTTAGGAAAAAACATGTTTAGTTAACTTACTTGATAAGAGATTACGAAGTCATCGATGTGCTTTTTCAAATGCATTCTCGTTTCTGGAGTAGGACATAATTCCTCGAGTAAATCCGCTGACAGTATTTTTAATAACTGAATCGTTATTCCATTATCTAAGAAGAAAAAACATATTTTATTGAAGAATACAATCGTGTAGTGAAATCCCATATTTTGAAATTATTTTCAACAGTACAATAAATTTTTTGCAATAATCATAAAAATATTTTTATATATTAAAAATATGTATTATATTTGCAAGTATTAATTCATTAAGTTGAACTACTTTAGATTATATATATTCATTACCTATAAATTTTGTTGTGACAGTATCAGGAATATTCCATTTGGTAAATAAATTTTTTAATGTCAGATATTCAAATTATTTATAGACATCTTAGTTATGAATTGGAGAACATTCCACAAATTTTGAATCGTTTAATCTTGAAATTCTAATAAAAAAGTAAAAATTTTCATATAAAAATTATCAGCATGAAAAATTTCTCAATTACATAATCAACAAGCATGGCTGAAAATCTAACAGACTTCAATTTGTTTTCAAAAATCGAAAAGAAGATAGTAAATAAAATAATTGTAGATGAATAATAAAATGCATTTGTAGAGTATGAAAAAAATCTACGAAGTGCATTTTTTAAAATGAATATTTTATAATTATTTATGATTTTCTCTTTATCAATGATAAGACATCGATCTATGGCTGCTTGATTTAGTCATTCAACGAGCATTTTCCCCTTTTCAGGTTATCAAAAATTGTATCACAAATTTTTTACTCAACTGTTTGTAGTTGTTAATATATATGATATTTTATTTTAATAAATAATATCACTGATGATACAACTTTCAAATTATAATTTCACTTTAGGACGACAACTGTAATAAATAATAATAAAAGTTGTTACACGACGCAACAACATTCAGGAAAAAATATGTGATTTCTAAGATGGCGACTGTTTACAAATGCTCTCCCTGGCGTCACAGTTTCGAACATTTTCTCACAGAACAACAGTTACATTTGTAAAACTTTACAATTTCTTTTTATCAATTTGCATCTAAAAATATATGAATTATTTATTTATAAAATATCATCAAGAAATTGCTTTACAATCATTTATAGATATTCTTGAAATTTGATCTGACATAAGGGAGGTGTTTTACTTATTTGAATTACCACGACGACTAGTGTAACAAGTAAGATTATTTATTATTTAACTATAAGTAGAATTGTTATTATCATATTATAATGGAAAATAAAACTATTTTTCACTATCAGCTGACTGATGAATTAACATTTTTGTAGGATGTCTAATGAAAATAATGATGAATCGTTATCAATTTTGGATTTGTTCAATGAGTGGGGTATTCCAGAGGATGTCATGGCTAAATTTATAGGTAAAGTGCACTGTGCAAATCATCATTATTTTATTCAGTGATTAGTGGTCAATGTGATTAATTTCACACGAAATGAAATTAAATAATTATTAATATAAATAAAAACAAAATTTTAAAGGATTATTTTATATTCTAAGGGAATGGAATAATACCCGAATTGTTGAAAACTTTGTCAGAAGGTATGCTTCAGGAACTTTGTCCTCATATCGCAACAAGGATCAAATTAAAACAGAAAATAGATTCATTAGTAATTGTCAACCCAGTAAGTACATTTATTTAATTTACTCATTTATTCAATTTTGATTATAAGGTACCCTAAATATTTTCTTGACATTTTATTTGATTATTTTAATCACTATTTTCAGATCCATGACGAAGAACTTGGTGACCAAGGTGACAATAATAATGGTATTGAAGTGCAAGAGTCTGATGCTGAAGGTGTATCAGACAATGAATTTGATGATGTTGATTATTTTCGAACGTTAAACCTTAAGAAACTAATTACTTCAGCGCCAGAAGGGAATAATATTTTTACACAGTATGAAGAATGTCAAAAACTTAATTCTACGAATCAACAATCAGTTGTTGACATTATTTGTCGTTTTTTGTATCGTTGGCTGGAGAAAAAGTAAGTATTTCTCGTCAGTTTTATTACAATATTTAAAAAAAATTATGCTGAAATACATGCTAATTTATTATTTCTTTAACAGCAACATGCAATATCGCCATTACTGTTGCATATTAAAAAAAATTAAAACTCTTTTCCCTAACGAATGTAAGGGTGTGTACTTCACCAAATCTGTTCCAAGGCAGGCATCGCCAACAAACAAACCCATTCCAATGCGAGGAAAATTACCGGACAAAGTTCGGAATCTTAGGCACATTTCAGGAATTAGTCGTGGTAAGAAACGCAAAAATGATGCTGTTAGTCCAAGTACTGCAGAAAAACGACAAAGACACGTTGAATTGTTAGGTTGGTAATATTTTCAATAATTCATAGACGTCCGTTGTTCAAAAATAATAACAAATTTTTTTTAGGCGATAATATTGACGATATAAATTGGTTGAAAGAGAATAATAATCCTTGGGCTATTGTAGAAGATAAGTGGAACAAGACGTTTAAAATACGAAACTGTTGTACTCATCAAACAGTTCGTGAATTCACTGATGAATGGCCAATACTCAATGATTTAAGAGGAAAAAGCTTAGTAAGTATATATTGTACTATATTTGAATATAAATAAGTAGCGTTATATATAAAATATATAAGTAAAATAGAGAGATAAAAAATTTTTAAAAATGGCAAAAATATTCTTTTTCCCCTCCGGGCGTAAAGCGTCAACTTTAGCCCCGCTGCGCTAAACGAAGTTTCCGCTTTACGCCTTCGTCAGGGAAAAGAATAGTATACATTCCTCAGGAAGTAAATAAGAAAGCCTCAGATCACATGTTTGTTGACCTCGGCTTCGCCTGGGCCAACAATTGCATGTGCTTTGAGACATTTCTTACTTTTCTTCCCTAGGGGTGTAATATACTACTTTATACAGATCTCATTACATTTTGAGAGCATGTTTCCTGGTAAGGGTAATCTTTTGCGGACAGAATGGAAGACTTTCTTTGATAGAATGAAGACTTTGAGAAGTGATAAGTTCTCAAAAGATCCAAAGATACAGTCATACAGGGAGATGATTGGTACACTAGAAGATGGCGAAGGAACAGCTGATTGTAATTAACTGATTTCAATATTTTTTAATCGATTTTAAATCGAAATCTGTAGATTTAATTATTGTAAAGCTCATAGATACTGTGTTGATAATATTACATTTTTTCAGTACAGTTTGTTATAGAGCTATTAATGTTACCGTATCTTGTACCATCAAAAGGAAGGACTTGAAAAAAAATAAAGCATGGCCGTAAGGAAGCATCAGAAACGATTGTTCTGTTTGTAGAAGTAAGTGAAATTTAAATTAATTTTTTTGTATATAAATAATTTTTTATCACTTGAAATTTTTAAATAATCATTAATAATATTTTTAATTAAATTTTTTTTATAGAATCCAGGTGATATTGATACGGAAATAGAAAAGCAAAAGTTGAAAGCGTTAGCTAAGAAGAACACCGTTCAGCCTTATATTCTCATCCAAGGAGATGAGCTAGAACACAATCAAGTGTTTCTAGTCGTTGATTTGATAAAATATCAATTTAATTCAGCTATTAAGGCAGTGGATTATTTATTCAAATCCTTTCATGTTTTTCAAGCCCAATATCCTAAAGATTCTGCACATATTCACTTGTTAATTCAACGACACCTATATAAAATTCAAACTATGCATGATATTATTATACCAATTTCAATTTTAGAAATTGATAAGGTTTTCGAACGTCTCCGAGAGAATAAAAACCTGCGTGGACAATAAATTTAGATTTTATTCTTATCTAAAAATACAGAGCAATATATTTTTATTAATAAAGTTTTTAATGTTTAATTAATGTTTCTGATAAATAAAAGTAATAAATCTCATAACAACAACACAAAATTATCACATTTATTTGAATATCATCTAAAATCATTTTATCGTAGCCTTTACATTTATTTGAATAATTTTTTCTATAATGCAATAAAAATTATTAAATAAAGTACTTTTACCTTTCAATGATATTTACTATTTCGAAAAATAAATGACATTTTCGGAGGAGTTATTATCATACATATATAATTTATAAATTCAACTTATATACGACCTTATGTATTATTTTGAATTGGTAATTATTTTGTAAAAAAAATAAAATAATCCAAAACATTTCTGCTATTTTCTGCATTATTAAAGCTAGGCTAAAATGCTTTTCATGTTAAAAAATATGCTAAAACGAAAATTTCATGACAGAAAAGTTTTTTTCGGACTTTAACTCGTAATATTTTTAATAAAGAAATTTATTCTTGAATTAAGATAAATAATAAATTTTAAAAGAAAATAAAATCGTTCTTGATTGAAGAGTTTTTTTTTTTTTTTAATGAAGAATTCCCTTTTATCGATCGAAGATATATATTCTTTTCAGCCAAGAAACAGTAATTCAAGACAAGAATCTCTTGAAGTAAGACAACTAGTTCTTTTCAGAAAGACTCTCTTGAATCGAGGATTTTGCTCTTAAATCGAGATGGTTTTTCTATCAGTGTACCATTAATTGTGCAGATGATATTAACTGACTAATGCAGCGGCTATTCGATAACGTTCCATACAACTCAAGCATTGTAGAGTCTATTTGCATAAAATATTTATGCAAAAAAAAATCAATAAAAACATTTGCAGTGTTAAGCGTATCAGCAAAAAAAATTTGGGAGAGTGGGATCGACATGTTACAGGACAGTGTTTCAGATGCATTGAAAGAAGGATCATTGATTCACTGCAGATCGCGTTCACAAAACTCTGTTACAAAATCTCTTTTTATTAATGTATTTTTATGCTTAGACATAAGTCATTTTTACATACCTTCGACTTCTCTCTTAAAACTTCATAACAATCAACGTTTAACGGAGAACTTAGGTAGTATTCCAACAAAATTAAAGATACTTGACAAAAATTACTTATTATTTGGTGTAGTAGAGTTTGTGCCACCAGTATATTTGAATAAAGTTGGTCATTATGTAGCTTACACAAGATCAATCAACAATAATTGGGTAAAAATTGATGACTTGGTTTCGAAACCCAGAACTTGTAATTCCAAATCAACTGATATTCAAATGTCATTATTATTTTATGTTTTAATTTAATAACATCTATTATATTTTATAAACTGAATTATGGTGGAATGAAATAAAAATAAAGAATTGACCGGTTTAGATCGAATTGTTTTTTTTTTATTTTATGCTTTATTAGTGATAAATTATTAATATTAACATATCTACCAAAATCTTTCTCACCAAATCTATGATGCCCTGAATCCAAACCTTGACCCTTCCTAAAATATGCCGAGACTGTAAATTAATTTACCACTGACTATTTCAGCTATTGATTTACCCAGATCATTTGTGATTACATAGCCGAGGAAAAACGAACCCAGTATTATTCCTTGGGTCATATTATTCTCATTGAACTCTCTTGAAATCTGTAAAAATAAATCATATTAATTTTTTTTAATATTCAAAAATTAAATTGAAATTTTCCACAAAAATATTAAATGATTAATGCTTAAATAACTATAAAATGACTAGTTAAATAAAAAAATTTAATACAAGAATCTGCTGAGATAAATAGGTGATTTATAGATAATAAATAATCAAATATTGACTACAGTCAAAATCGTCAATAAAATAATTGTCTTCTGGGTACTCGCGTTCAAGATTCTTCAATGATTTTCTTCGTCAATATGAAATATTAATTACAAGATCTCTTTCTCAATATTCCACTGCTGTTGAAGGATAAATTCAACTCGATTAACAACATTTTCAGGTGCTGGAGTTAATATCGTGTCATCCATGATTTAATGAACTGATTCATAACAATGTTTTTATTTTTATAAATACTTGAATTGAATCCACAATTATTATTGATTTTTCAATTTAATAATATTCACTTATAAATACTCCGATATAAAAAAAAGTGTGTGCGTGTAACCTTTACGCGCGATTGAAGTAAAACTTCTTTGGCGTTGACGGCATATATCACTGAAATGATTAAATATTAACTTAAATAAATAAATATTATATTATAATTTAATTGTATTTATTATTCATGTGCTTGACAAAGATTATTCAAATGTTCCCGTGTAAAAAAAAAAGTTCCGGAAACATTCCTCAGAAAAGTTCCGATTATGAGACGATCCGGAACTTTTGCGGAACCTTTGCGGAACTTTTCCGGAACTTTTTCGGAACTCTTTGGAAACAACATTAAAAAAGTTTACTTACAAATTTTTGAGTAACTAAAAATTTGAAATTCTTAAAATTTTTGAGGAACTTCTCCGGAACTTTTGCGGAACTCTTTAGAAATTTTTACTTACAAATTTTTAAAAGTTTGTAAGTAAACTTTTTTAATGTCGTTTTCAAAGAGTTCCGAAAAAGTTCCGGAGAAGTTCCTCAAAAATTTTTCAAATTTCAAATTTTTAGTTACTCCAAAGTTTATAAGTGAAAATTTTTGTTTAATAATGTTTCTAAAAAGTTCCGGAAAAGTTCTGCAAAAGTTCCGGATCGTCTCATAATCGGAACTTTTCTGAGGAATGTTTCCGGAACTTTTTTTTTACACGGGTTATATTAATATTATTCATTCGAAACAGGTAATTGAATGTCATCATAATTTCTTACGTATGAAATTATAGGTTTGTGGTAACTATAATGTGAAACATAAATTTTACTCTCTAAATTTGCTACTTTTCTTGAAAATACAGCATATCTATCGTTGTACCGAAACGCGTTGTTGAATGAAGTCAAGAAGTATTCTTAGATAGATCAAATTTTTCTTCTAAAAAATCAATCAACAGCTGAGATTCCTGAGAGCAAAAATTAACATTATCACCAAATCTCCTTGTTATTGAATATTATAGAATGCCGCAATCGTCAGAAAATTTATTATCAATTTACTTATTTTAAAAGTAATAAATAAACAAGTATATTTAGAGATTTTCAAAAAATTTTGCAATTTAAAATAATGTTTTTAAAACTGTTGAATTTTTCATTCACTTCGCTATTCACAATTGATCCGTTTGAATATTTGGAAATAAATAATCCTAATTGATTATGATATTTGCCACTAGCTGGCGTATAAGTCAAGAAGCGTGGAGTATATGACATATACTTACGACCAATCCAAATTACTATTGTTAAATAGCGGAAACTACACAGACTATAGTAAGCGTTACTTCCGTCAGAAAAAAAATCTGAGTTACTCCCTAGTCGCGCCTAAAGAAGTTTTACTTAAAAAATTTCTTGACCGGAGAAGCATTTGAGAATCTATACCCTTGATAAAGTTGATTATAAAATAAGAACTGAAATAAATCGGCTCCCAAAACATTAGCAGTAAAAATATATTTACAAACATTCAGAACTTTATCAGTAAATCAAGCAGCAACGTAATTTATCTAATTTTTAATTACAGTTATCACGCAAGAGTCTCGCATAAAGAAGTATAAATAAAAAAAGGCGAGTATAGTGAGAAAAGAAAAAAATTAAAATATAAATATATCTTTTTATATCTATATATTTCTTGTTAGCAATGCTACCTCATTCCGGAATCACACGCCAAAGTAAATCATACTAACACCCACCGAGCAAAACTCGGTGCCTTTATCATCTTTATCTCCGAGTATTTTAGCGGTTATTTTTTCCGGTACTCATCCCCTAAACTTGTACCTCTCTAGTAGACTACGCTTACCATTCTCCATTATTTTGTTCCTTTTATTTTTATTTTTAACTTTTTATTCCACCCCTTAACATTGCCCCTTTAACTCTGTACCACTACCGACCATCTACAAGTATCAGACGCACCCACGGACCCTCGGGCGAACGTTGAAACTAAATTAGTTACTTTTTCTCATTTCCAACGGGAGAAAAAAATAAATTCTTTTAATTATTACTTCTTATCGAAATGTAATGTTGGGTTGATTTTGCGCCGCGTCGTAATGTTATATGATTAATTGCTAATAAATTCTATTTAAGTTAGTACAGAAATTTGCGCTTAAAAAGTATTTATTTGTTCAAAATTTTTACAATTTAATTTAATTTTTTAATTTAAAATTATAATATTATTATTATGGTAGATACCAAAATTAATAATGTTTACCGAATTATCTGATTCATGGAGTTTT
Source organism: Cotesia vestalis (assembly GCA_000956155.1). NCBI lineage: Eukaryota > Metazoa > Arthropoda > Insecta > Hymenoptera > Braconidae > Cotesia > Cotesia vestalis. The sequence continues at coordinate 15,451 of JZSA01002774.1, read as the reverse complement.
TATAAATGCATCAAAAAGATACACACTGATAGAAGGATTCAGTACGGAGTACTAAACTGATTTAGTAACAAAATTTTTAGTCATTTATTTGGGAGAAAAAAATATTTAATTCCCATCAATATTATTTTAATCAGTGATTTTTTTATCCGAAATAAATTATAGTAATACGAACAAAGCCTTATTATATAGAAATAAATATTTAGTTCCACCAAATAATATATAGTAATAGTTACGAAATATTTATTTGGTAAGTATTGTCGGTAGATGGCTATGCTGAAATTGAAAATTGTATATGTATTTGATGAAAACATTAGTGTTGACATTAATATTTTAATTATTATTAAAATATTGAGTCAATTTGTAATAATAAAACCATGGAAGAGATTTTAAAGTCGTGGAATTTAAGTGAATTGTACTCCGTTTTATCTGATAAGTTCGTCTTTATTTACTTTCAATGTGATACATAACCTATTCACTGAATATGCCTCAAATAAAAAATTTTGACTTAATGTGAATCTGTTCTTTATAATACCTTATATTTTTACTAAAAATTATTCATTTTAATTATCTAGATTTATTTTAAGTAAAAAAGTAAGGTTACACACTAAAATTTGTTTTTTTAATACCAACAAACGATTTATTGAGTACCAATAAATCATTTAGTAAATACTACTAAATATTTATTTGATGGAACTAAATGGGCTTTAATAAATGATTTAGTAACTATTACTAAATATTTGGTTATGAAAGGTTTGTTACTAAATCATTTAGTACCTGTTACTAAATCTTATTAAATAGAACATCCTTCTATCAGTGTACTAGAGAGCTACTCGTAGAGCGCTACGACAGCAAAACGTCTTCCTAAAGAAGCAATACGGTATGGCTCTGGTAGGAATACTTTAGTTAGCTAGAATCGCTAACTACGTTTTTCAACGGTGCCATCTAACATAACCACATACACACGTACCAATATCTATTAACTGAATCACAATATTTATAAATAATGATTTCAAAAATTATATTTATTAATTGATGAATTTGAAATTATTTATTTAATTTTGATTGAATAAAAAAATTAAATTAAATGACATAAAAAAGGTCAATAAAAAATTCGATAATTATCATAATAAATTGTTATAAATTATTATTTAAATAAAAATATGGTTCCATATTATTTATTACTAATAAATATAAATAATAGTATATTACACCCCTAGGGAAGAAAAGTAAGAAATGTCTCAGAGCACATGCAATTGTTGGCCGAGGTGAAGCCGAGGTCAACAAACATGTGATCTGAGGCTTTCTTATTTACTTCCCGAGGAGTGTATACTATTTTTTTCCCCGACGAAGGCGTAAACAGAAACTTCGTTTAGCGCAGCGGGGCTAAAGTTGACGCTTTACGCCCGGAGGGGAAAAAATTAATTTAGCAGATATTTAATAATTTTTAGAATTTTTTTAACAAATAAATTTTTTTTGAAACGCCCTAATATATATATATTGTGACTTATCCGCTTCAAGAGATCAAACGATGGCTCATGATGAATAATGGATGACCGCGCTGGGTAATTATAAATCAACGATGCGATGAGGTTTTCTTTTATTAATTAAAGTGTAAAAAAGTCAACTCTTGTACCCTCAAAGAAATATCTCCTCTTTTGTGATTTCTTTATTTCAACTTCAAAAAGTTTTTTTTTCCACTGTTTGACCGTAAGTGCATCCTCTTATTTTTTCTTATTCAAATGAAAAACAAAGTTCGAGGTCAAATAAAGAACTCAAAGTAATATTCAATTACAATTGTCTTATTATCTAAAGTGTAATCAATACAGAAATCAAAAAATTTTAAAAAGAAGTTCTAAGGTTTTTCTGATTCTAAAAAAGATTCACTTTTGAGTAATATTTTGAGAAGAATGGATATAAAGTTTCTAATTCACTTATCGATTTCTTATTGTTGAGTAATATCTTCGGAAATTTGATCATCCGCATTTAACGACATTCATACGCCACGCTCTAGGACACTAAATACTTACTGTCTGTGAAATTGATTATATACTTGAGAAAATGACCAAAATATATCAATAATGTTAAAATGATTTGTTTATTTCTAGTATAACAATAGTTAATAAGAATAAGTAATTAATTTGATTCCGGTAGTACCTATTATTTGCTGAGGCTATAAATTTGATAATAAACTTCTATGAATTTGATTGTGACGATTTTTAACTTCCCGCTTAGAAAATAAAAAATTTTTATAAAAATGGGAAGCTGTTGCTAATTGGGCTTACCCAATTTTTTTCAAATCGAGTTTTCAACGGATGTAAACGTTTTCAGATCCTAGAAAGCTTCCCTGACTATTCCCGCGATAGGTGTCCGTACGTCTGTATGTATGTGTGTGTGTGTGTGAATGTACACTTCTTATAACTTTTGAACGGCTCGACCGATCGGATTAAGATAGATAGCGATCTAAAGAGTATCATTGTCATTAGATTTCGTGAAAATTTGAGTCGATTTGGTTTGTTAGATTTTGAGAAATCTCAAAAACAAAATTTTTAAAAAATTGTTTTTTTGGAATAACTTCTAAATGGCTTGACCTATCAATTCCAGAAACTAATCCGCTCTGAAGCTTCAAATACCACGTTGATTGCTACCAGTCTCGTCGAAATCCGCTGATTCGTTCAAAAGTTATCAAAAACGAAAAATTTCGAAAATGTGTTTTTTTTACATAACTTCGAAATTTCTTTTTGAATTATTTTTAATGAGATCAAATAATTATAAGAGCTCGAAAAACCACTTCAATCGCTGCCAAGAACGTAAAAATCGGTTGATTGGTTCGTAAGTTATCGTAGTCGAAAAAATTCAGAAGAAGTGAATTTTTCGAATTTCTCTAAGATTTTTGGTTTAATCAGTTTGTGTTTAAAATTGTATCATAGAATTTAAAAAACTGAGTGGAATGCTGCCCATCGCGTGAAAATCGGTTCATTCATTCAAAAGTTATTACGGATTGAAAATTCAAAAAATACTGTTTCATTAAACTTATTTAAGCTCGAAGAGCTTATAAGCTTGGAACAGCTAATTGTTTGAGCTTGAAGAGCTCAAACTAACATATCAATTATACTTTTAAGAAACTAAACTTTCTTACTTTTTACTTAACAGCCGATCCTCTCTTTTTCTCGCGTCCCACTCACTGCAAGAAACGGTACTATCCTTGTTGCACTCATGATTATAAAGCTATTACAGTTTTATGTTTTTCTTTTAAACAAATGAGAATTTCGAAAAAAAACGATTTGCTACGAAATAGATAATTAAAAAATCTATTATGTAACAGAGCGTTTTTTTCAAAATTCATGTTGGTCTAGAAGAGAAATATAAAGCTGCAATCATTATTAATCGCATCTCGAAGGTGAATATACTCTTCAGATCGGAGTTTGGTCTGATTTAACCTGATAAATGTTAATCTCTCCGTTTTAATTTTGACAATATATTTAACAACAATATATTTGTGATATAATCGCCGATATTTCAATATGTGATTGTCTTCGTTTTCCCGAATCATTAGGCGGTATGAATAATAGTTCATTGAACTGAATTTTTTGTTCGTTTCAGAACCTGTAAATAGATTTTGTTTTAATAACATTGTTGAAATATAAAATTAAAATACATAATATCGTTACTAAGATATTATCGCCATAGCTAAACTAATATTTTAATTACCTGTAATGGGATTTATCTTTTTTATTGAGAAATCATAGCCATCTTTACCTTGCCAAAATACAATGGGATATTGCAGTGCATCATATGAGCGGTGTGTTTCCTTTATACGTTGTAATTGATCATTCCGACGATGTAAAACAATATCACGGGATACCAAGTTTTCTCCAACTACAACGATAGCAACTTCATCCATAGTTGGTACATTAAAACGTCTTGCATGTTGACCCGCAGGTGTTTTATCAGCTCTGATTACAATTTTGTGATTATCTGATGGCATCAGATCCAGGGCAGTTTTAAACAATATAACCAATTGATTGTGTTCATGAAATAAAGTTTGTAATTGTTCTACAGTAGACCTCTTTACTAAATTGTTATGTGCACAACGCATATTAATTTCTTGAGCTGAATTGCCCATAAAATAAATTTGCAGGAATTTGTAGTTGCCATCTGACACTAGTAACAGTGAACCGGCTCTATAATATATTTGGCCTTGTATCTGTAATTTAAAAAAAATATATTATTTTTGCACCAAACACTATAAAATAAAATAAATAATCAATGTGGCTTATAAATTTATGGATTGTCAATGATCAAACTTAAATATATATTTTTTCTTGAAAATTATATCTGTCTCCTAATTAGTTGTAACTAATATCTATCATCAAATAATTATATTGTGTTTCATAATAATAAAAGTGTTGCTAAAAATGAATCACCAAATAATATGATAACTAAGCGATGATTATGATTAGTGACACATCTTAACTTAGGTGACAGAACATATTGTTCGCTAAAATAATTATGATTAACTGCTATAATACATACCTTGAAAGTTGGCATAAAATTTTCCCGTACTACATTTGTTGACCCAAATGAAGTCATTTGAAAGCAATTGTTATATTGTTGGATATTTGTCAAAAAGTGTATGGAATCTGTTCCTATTCCTGAAACCAATAAGTACAATAGCTCTGGTGGTGGTTCGAATGGTATCAATTTCACTTTACCATTTGCGCAACACAATCCATTAGCTTCGTTTTTATATTTCAATACCTTACAATGTGAGCAAACCGAGTTCATCGAACCAATAACAACACATCGGTAGTTACTGTAGTCAATTGACACATTGTACCTGAAAGCAGCTCGATTCAAACTTGCGCGATTGTTAGTTGAATGTCGCGCTCGCGCTTCACGCGTTTGTGATATCCGAGTTCTTTTACGTTCATTTCGGCCGTTACGTTCTTGTGCAGCATGATTAGATCGATAATTAGCTTGGTTTGCAGCATTTCGGGTTCTTCTACCTGAATTGCTTCGTCTAAGAGGAGGCATATCGATATTATAGATTATTTTGTCACATGCAATAATTAGCGATCATAGGTAAATAAACACTGCACAAAACACTATATAGGTACAAATTTGTTATGTGTATCAGTTGATAAAAGCAAACTCATTAGGTCGTTAGAGTAGGAGGTAATCGAAAACCCAAAAAAAAAAACCCAATGAAATTGACAGTTTATTGTTGTTTCAACTTTTTTTTTAATTTGATATGACTTGGAGTCAAATCCTTCAAGCCGTATTTAAAATAGGGATATGAAAGAATTAAAATAATAAAACACTTATGGTAACGCTGTTTTTGTTTGACTGATGTAATGACTTGAAAACTGATGCATTTTAAAGTAAAACAAATGAAATAATATCGCAAAACCGACCAAATTGAACTATTCGATTTCGTTTTCTTCTTCTTTTTTGTTTATCTGTGCTCCAATTCACACTGTTTTGATAGATATGATTGAATTGGAACTTTGTACAGAGGTAATAAAGTGCAAATTGACTCTTTGACGTTGGGAACATACCTAAATTGTTTAAACAACAGTGACTGCTTGTAATTCAATATGAACTTTATACAATAACGATAAAGCTCGTTTTAGTTAGAAAACGTTTGTATGGGAAGAAGAAGGCTGTTTTTAGGGTTTTTCCGGCAATCATTCAAATTTTTCTCGCCGTAAAAACCAACTTTGAACTTCAACGAACATTTTAAAAAAAGAATTGGCCAAATTGGTTCACGCGTTGTTGAGTTATGCGCTTACCAACACATTTTGCGATTCAATTTTATATTATATATATATATAGCCCTAGATGACTCAGGTCTAATCAGATCTAATTATATATAAATCTATGTACATATAAGCGAAATACCACTGACTCATCACCAGATCTCCGAAACTATTGGACCGATTCATTTAAAATTTGGCGTAGGTACTCCTTTTTCACTGTAGACGGGAGATAAGAAGGGATTTTGCGCAATTCCTAGCCAAAATGGATTTTTCGATAACCATCACGTATGCTACCCCCTCCCCTCCTTCTCATTTTTCCCCTCCCTTCCCGTGCCTTCTTTCCTATTCCCTATCTCTCTCTCTTTTTTTGGGGGGGATAAAATATCATTTCGATTCTCCACTCTAAGAAACCATCAGTGGCACCTATCAATTATAGAACTCAACCCCACCCTACCCTCCCCCACAACCGTTGCCATGGTTACCGTTGCCATGGTTACTGTTACCATGGTTATCGTTACCATGGTTACCGTTATTATGGCTACTGTTATTATGGTTACCGTTACTATGGTTACCATTACCATGGTAACCGTTGCTATAATAACTGTCAAAATGAATAAATTGTAATAACAAATTCAGTTGTTAATTAAATTCAGAGGAATCATTGAAATAAAAGTAGAAAGTTATTAAATACTAATATTCTATATATCATCTACAGTATTATTCTATATAATGTTAGGCAAACATATTTTGACTTCAAATTTTCTACCAGGTCGATTCAGTCTAAACTATTGGTTAGTTAATCATTTTTCTTCTGAAAGTTATAGGTCAAAATTAACCCATAATTGTAAGATTCTAAAATGGTTTAACAAAGTAATATTATAAAAAAATAAAATAGAAAAACGGTTGGCCCTAAAGGCCATCCCTGCAACTTCCCGTTAATTTTATATTTAAGCGCTTAAAATTGTACTTACTCCGAGCTCAAAAATCTGGTAAAAGTTTAATATGACATTATTTCTTAAATTCTAAAACCAAAATACTTTTGAATGAATTGACCGATTTTTACGCGGTTGGTGGCATTCGACGCAGTTTTTCAGGCCCCATCAAGAATCTTTGAGTTTTAATCGATCGAAGTAGGAATTTCGATGTAATTCCGAAAAAACATTTTTTTCTGTTTTTTTTTTCGACAACGATAACTCACAAACGAATGAATCGAGTGTGACCGAGCTAGCGGCGATCGACGTGGTTTCTTGATGTTGAGAGCTGATTAGTTTTTGGAATTGATCAGTAGTCGTTTAGAAGTAATTCTATAAAAACCACATTTAAAAAATTTTTTTTTTAAAGTATTTTTGAGATTTCTCAAAATATACCGGTTCGAATCGGTCTAAATTATATTTAAAATCTGTTTGGTCGAGCCTTTTCGGATGGCAACACACACACACACACACACACATACATACATACATAAAGATACACGGACATCACCGCGAAAACATTCGGGGAGACTTCCTAGGACTTCAAAACGTCAACATCCGTTAAAAACTCGATTTTCGAAAAACGGAGTAAAATTAATAACTTCCCAATTTTTCAGCGGGATGTTAAAAATGTCGTGCGAAGTACGCGATTCACTTTAAATTGAAGGCTTGAACATAAAACGATAATAAAGCTATTAGAGATCGGAAAGAGTATATCAAATAATAATAATTATTGAATTTTATTTATTTCAAACACACTTTCTATAAGTTAATGAATGAGATTATTAATAATCATAAAATGGTATTTGACGCAATTTATTGTAACTAATTCATTTGCGATTACTAATAATTATTAGTAATCGAAAATAAATTATAATTATAATGATATTGAAGTTGGCTTTAGATAAATGAATTATATCATGATTTGCTTGAGAGAATAAATGAATAAATGTCAAAAATAAGTCGCTGTCACGATATTTACAAAGAAAAATTTTAATAATTTCAAAAATTTTGGTATTTATACGTATTCGACGCTAATTTAAATAATCAACATATCCATTCTTTATTACGGTTACTTCAATTGAGTATATGTCAATTATATTTTCTTTATTGTTTTGAATTCAAGTAAGTCTTCATGAAAATTTTTTTATCATTTTTTCTAAAGTTTCCAGTTGGTGAGTGTTTATTTAAATTTATCAAAAAATTTTTTATTACTTTACTAATTCTGATTATATCAATTTACATTAAAATTTACATTTTACATTTAATGCGATAATAATTTTTAATTACCAACTTCTGTTAATTTTCAGTTCAGTAAATTTAATTTTTTTTAAAGTATATTTTGAAATAAACATAGTATTTTATTATCGATAAATATTTAAAGCACAATTGAAAAAATTGTTTAATATATATGGGGTATTCCATGCCAAACCGACCACTCTTGAACCCGACCCCTTTAGATTTAGCTGAAACTTTTCTATTCTTTTCTACCTTTTGAAAAACATTTTTGAGAATTTTTTCAAATTTTTTTATCAAACCCAAAAAAAGTTATAAATTTTTCAAAAAAATGGCTTGTTCATTTTCAAATAACCATAACTCTTTTGGAAATAGACCTTTGGGTACTTTTTTTTTTTTCAAAATTTTTGTTTTTAAATGTACTTTTTGAATAAATACAAGAAAAAAATTAAATACGATAAGTTCGACAAAATATTCGTGTTTTTCGAGTAAAATCGTTTTTTTCTCAAAGTATGTCATTTTTTTTTTTTATTTTTTTTTTCTCAAAAGAAAGTTCAATCGTAGTGTAAAACAAAATGGAGAAAATGTGTCATTTTCGGTGCTTCAAACTTAAGAAAATGTGTGAATGAGTTTTTTATCGCATAAATTAATTCCTAACGTTGCTTCATCGTGTTTAAATTTAAATAGTGATAATTATGATAAACAAAGTGATCAAAATGTATCATTTTTAGTGCCTCAAACTCAAGAAAATATACTAGCGGAAGTTTTACTACCTCAATTAATTCCTAACGTTGAATTACAAAGTTCAAGTGAATCAGTTATTAATGATGTGAATCCCCTTCAATCAAATGGGAGAAAAAAAAGGAGGAAAAGAGTCAGCTATACAATTAGAAAGAGACAATTGCGACAAGCCACTTTAAATTACACTCATCGTAATACTGATGTACATAGAAAGGCGAAAAAAAAATACGCTTCTAATAACCTTCATGTTAGTAGTGCAGCTACAACTAAGTACAACGAGAAACGATTACAAATTAAATTAATGTCTTGGACTTTGAAAGCTTCATCTGGCCTTAGTTATGAACCGAGTATTGACTATCAAAATGATAAAATTGTAAATCTTGGGCATCGATTACCCTGTTCTTGGTGTCGTGCTTTGAAATGGAAGGATGAGGCTGAAGGAATGTGCTGTAGTGGTGGTAAAGTTCAGCTTCCTACTCTTCAACGCTACCCAGAGCCTTTACACAGTCTTTTAACTCATCAGCACCCAATCTCAGAACATTTTCTTTCTTCTCTTCGAAAGTATAATGGGTGCTTTCAAATGACGTCTTTTGGATCAAAAGAGGTAAAAGAGGGTAGTTTTATGCCAACATTTAAAGTACAGGGACAAGTCTACCATAGGATAGGAAGCCGTATGGCAGAAAATAATCAACAACCATCATTTCTCCAAATATACTGTTGGTGATGATAATCGTGAAAGAGAAATTCGTTGTGGGATCTGTCCTGGTATTAAGCCAGAGTTAATTCACCAACTTCAAAATTTGCTTCATGAACACCATCAATACATCAAAGATTTTAAGGTTGCTATTGAATCAGTTCCTAAGAATCAGAAAGAGTTTCAGGTTATAATTAATGCTGATAAAAAGCCTCCGGGTGAACATCGAGGTCGTTTCAATGCTCCAATGGCTAAAGAAGTAGCAGTTATCATCGTTGGACAAAATTTTAAAAAGAGAGATATCATCCTGAACAGCAGAGACGACCAGTTAAAGCGAATCAGTGAAATCCGTCGCGCGTATGATACTTTACGATATCCTCTGATGTTCTGTCGTGGAGAAGATGGCTATCACATTAATATTCCTAAGCGCGATGAAAAAACTAAGCGTCCTCTAAATAAGACCGTGTCAGCTTCTGAGTTTTACAGTTATAGAATAATGGAGCGTAATGGAGAAGAAAATCATTTACTCTTATTTCGCACTCTATTAAATCAATTTTTGGTTGATATGTATGCGAAAATTGAAACTGAACGACTTAATTGGATTCGTAACCATCAAACAAACTTACGAAGTGAAGAATACGTTCACCTTAAAGACGCTTTAACGAAAACCGACGGCCAGATAACAGAAATAGGTAGACATGAATTAATAGCAAGAATTTTCCACGTGAAAGTTAAGCATATGATGAATCTTCTGACAAAAGGTTGCATTTTTGGAAAAACGAAGTGTCATATGTATACTGTGAAATGGCAGAAACGTGGACTTCCTGAAATTCATATCCTCCTGTGGTTAGAAGAAAAGCTGAGACCAGAATCTATTGATAAGGTAATTAGCGCTGAACTGCCTAATCAAGATCAAGATCGAGAACTATATGAAATAATAAAAACAAATATGATTCACGGTCCATGTGGTTCTTTTAATAGAAATTCTCCCTGTATGGTGGATGGTTCATGCACGAAAAAATATCCAAAACATTTTTTGAAGGAAACCCAAACAGGAGAAGATGGATATCCTAAATATCGTCGGCAATCTCCTGAAGATGGTGGAGTAACAACAATAATAAATGGAATTAATATAGACAATCGATGGGTGGTACCGTATAATCCTGTCCTGTGTCGTACATTCAAAGCTCATATAAATGTTGAAGTTTGCAACTTAGTGAAATCAATTAAATATATTTGTAAGTATATGAATAAGGGATCTGATCAAGCAGCATTCACTGTTGGAGATCTTGATGAAGTGACAAAGTATGAAGCAGGACCATACATTAGCACTTCTGAGGCAGTTTGGCGAATTCTAAGTTTTCCTATCCACGAGAGATTCCCTCCAGTTATGCATCTTGCTGTACCTTTAGAAAATGGTCAACGAGTTTTTTTTAATGAAAATAATATACTCAATCAGATCAACAATTCCAAAACAACACTTATAGCTTTTTTTGAACTCTGTAAAGTGGACAATTTTGCGAAAAAATTATTATATTGTGAAGTTCCAGCTTATTATGTCTGGAGAAAACACCAGTTTCACAGAAGAAAACAAGGAAAAATTGTGCCAGGTTATTTAGGTATAAAAAAAGATCATGTTTTAGGTAGAGTGTATACTGTTCATCCTACCAATACTGAATGTTATTACCTCCGTCTTCTTTTGCATGAAGTTCGAGGTCCAGAGTCATTTACGGCTTTAAGAACTATAAACGATGTAATCTATCCTACATTTCAAGAAGCTTGCAGAGTAATGGGATTGCTCGAAGACGATGCTCATTGGGATCAAACTTTAGCAGAAGTCTCAATTTCTGATTCATCTTACAAAATACGTGAATTATTTGCTGTTATGTTAGTTTTTTGCCAAGTTGGAGATCCGATCAAATTATGGGATAAATATCGAGATAATTTCACGGACGACATTAAAACACGAATGAGTAGGAATCGCGAAAACTCTGAGTTAGATCTTGATATTGTTTACAATCAATATTTGATTAATCTTGAAGATATGGTCATTGCTATGTCAGGTAAGACTCTTTTACAATTTGGACTCACTACACCATCTCGAGAACAAGAATCTGTTATTATTAATCAACAATATTTAAATGAATTAGCTTATGACACTGCTAAGTTAACCGAAGAAGTGATAAAAAGTGTTCCGATACTGAATAAAGAACAGAAAGAAGCATATGAATCTATATTGAATAGTGTCGTTTCTGATTCTGGACGATTGTTCTTCCGTGATGCTCCTGGTGGAACGGGAAAAACATTTTTAATTAATTTGTTGCTTGCGAAAATTAGAAGTGAAAAAAGTATTGCTATTGCTGTTGCTTCTTCAGGAATTGCTGCTACTTTAATTGACGGAGGCAAAACAGCTCACTCGACATTTAAATTACCTCTTGAAATGAATCATTCTGATAATATTCTATGCAATATTTCTAAGCAGAGTGATATGGCTCACGTTATCAGAGAAGCAAAACTGATAGTATGGGATGAATGCACTATGGCTCACAAAAATGCTATTGAAGCTCTCAATAGAACTCTTAAGCATATAAGAAATAATGACCGAATAATGGGTGGAATAACTGTTGTTTTAGCTGGTGACTTCAGACAAACTTTACCTATTGTACCACGAGGTACACGTGCAGATGAAGTCAAAGCCTGTCTCAAATCCTCAGTTTTATGGCCTCATGTTAACGTACTGTCTTTGAAAATTAATATGCGCGTTCATATGCAAAATGATTTGAGAGCAGAAGAATTTTCAAATTTACTCATTGATATAGGGAATGGACAAATTTCAGAAGTTGACGGACGAATAAGTATTCCGGATAACCTAGGTGATATTGTTGATGATTTAACTACATTAACTGATAAAATATACCCAGAAATCAATAAAATTGAAGTAACTGGCTCTTCATGGCTAAAAGAAAGAGCTATTCTGACTCCAACGAATGATTCAGTAAATAGCATTAACAACTTTCTCATGGAAAAGCTATTAACTAATCAAATGAAGTATAAATCTATTGATACAGTCGTAGAAGTTGATAATGCTGTCCATTATCCTGTCGAGTTCTTGCATACACTCAATCCACCCGGAATACCATCTCATATTCTCAATCTTAAAATTGGAGCACCAATAATGTTACTGCGCAATTTGAATCCTCCAAAACTGTGTAACGGTACCAGACTACAAGTGAAAAATTTACATAAAAATATTATTGAAGCTACAATTTTAACAGGTAAACATGAAGGAGAAGTCGTATTTATTCCAAGAATTCCTTTGGTTCCATCTGACTACCATTTCAACTTCAAACGTCTACAATTTCCTGTTAGGGTTTGCTATGCTATGACTATCAATAAAGCACAGGGGCAGAGTTTAAAATTAGCTGGTGTAGATTTGAGACATGATTCTTTTTCTCATGGTCAGTTTTACGTGGCATGCTCAAGAGTCAGTTCACCAGACAACTTGATTATTCTTTCACCAGAAAAAAAGACGAAAAATATTGTTTACAAGGAAGTTTTAAGTTTGTAACTGTATTAAACTGTTAATTTTATTCATTGATAAGTATTGAGTGTTTGTTATATTTGTGTTCATTACGAGAAATAAATTTTTGTAAAAAGTAAAAGCTGAGTTTTTTTTGTGGTGTAGGCCTCCTCCGCATATATAGTCACTCATCACGATATCTCTGAAACTATAAGACCTAGAGACTTGAAATTTGGTAGTACTATACTTCCCACCAAGTAGAGGTCAGCTAAGAACGGATTTAACAAAATTTCACCCACAAGGGGGGCTGCGGGGGCGTTAACAATGAAAAATTCCCGTTTTTAAACTATAGCTCCAATCGACTTCGAATTTGGTAGGAATCTTTTGTAGGAGATGTAGAAATAATTCATAAATAAACTTTACGATATTTCCCCCCACACAGGGTTGCGGTTATTAACAGTGAAAATTTTTAATTTTCAAGCTACAGCTCTTATGGACTTTGAATTTAGTAGAAGTCTTCTATATGTGATTTATAAATTATGTAAGAATGGGGTTTACAATGAATCACCTCCAATAAGAACCGCAGGGGTGGGTGTTAACAATAAAAAATGTTATTTTCCAAAATACAACTTCTAAAAACTCTAAATTTGGTAAGAATCTTTTATTTTTTCTGTACAGATCATTTCAAAATGGATTTCAAAAGAGTTAACATCTGATAGGAATTGTGAGGGTGAGTGTTAAAATCTAAAATTTTAATTTTCAAACTGTAACTTCTACAGACTCCAAATTTGGTGGGAATCTTCATGTATGATGTCAAGTTGAGCTAAAAATAAATTTTATCAAGTTCCAACCCCGAAAGAGATCACGGGGGCGTTAATAAAGAAAAATTCCCGTTTGTAAAATATAGCTCTTATAGACTCCAAATTTGGTAAGAATCTTCTATATGTGATGTAGAAATAATCTAAGAGCGGATTTTGCGACGAACCATCCAAAATAAGGATTGCAGGGGTAGGTGTTAACAAAAAATAATCTTAATTTTCAAAATATAGCTGCTAAAAGCTGCAGATAAAATAAGAATATTTTATTTGTCATGTAGAGATCATTTCAAAACAGATTTTAATCAATTATACTTCCGTTAGGGATGGCAGGGGTGGGCGTTAAAATCAAAAATTTTATTTTCCAAACTGTTACTTCGACAGACCTAAATTTAGTAGGAATCTTCGTGTATTATATCGAGTTCAGCTAAGAATAGATTTTCTTGAATCCTAACCCCAAACGGGATTGCGGGGGTGTTAACAATGAAAATCTCTTATTTCCAAACAAAAGTTTCTGTAGACTCGAAGTTTTGTTGAAACCTTTTGTTTTTAATGTAGAAATTATCTCAAATAGAATCTTACGAAATTCCTCTCCCAAATAGGAGTGCAAGAGTGATCATTGTCAAAAAATTCATATATTTCAAATACAGTTTTCACAGATATAAATTTTAATAGGATCTCAAGAGAAACAGAAAATTACAGGGATCGCTTCCAAGGTCAACCGAATAAAATATTTTTCTTTCTTAATAACTACATTGTCTTACAAAAATTGTCTCTTTGGCAGCGGTGAAAAAGTCATTGTTAGGTCTCCGAAATTTAACTTTACATGTAGCTATTCAGTCAACGGACTAAGAATTTTACATATACTTTACATTCGCTGATCACATAACCGATGAATTTTTCTCATTACGGGATCGCGGAAATATAACTGGTTAAAATGAATGCATTTTTAAGCACTTGAGCTGTGGAAAAGAAATTTAGCTACTTATTTTAAGAGAATTCGTAAGAACTATGTGCAAATAATTTTTTATGAAAAATTGATAATACGGAGAAAATTTGAATTGATGAAAAAATTCATCGCACTTGAAGCTAGGCAGATTTCAACTTTACTTACATGACCTGCAATTACTTTATCCGGAACTTTTAATGCTCATTTCAAATTTTTTTCTTCGTGTCAATTATTATTTATTTTTGGAAGAAAGCCATGGAAATGTTATAGTGATTGCACATTGAAAGTTACAATGAATATTAGCTAGAAAAATCACATAGATAGAAGGTACAGGCCAATCCGATGGAATCTAGAATCTGTGCAAGTCAAAACAATACTTCAATTAAATTTCAAATATAGATCTAAAAATACAATTCTATAAAATGCCCAGTGGAGCGGGCGGGTAACAGCTAGTATAAATATATATATATATATATATATATATATACTAGCGGACCCGACAGACGTTGTCCTGTCTACACGTCTTTAATTTGACACTGCGATGGTAGCGCCGTCTGTCGGATCCAATGTAAAACATTCCAAAATCAACAACTACTAATAAATTAAAAATTAATTAAAAAAACATTGTCCAGCGGACAAAATTGTGAATCTAAACCATTCCCAGATCCCCTTGAACACACACAAAAAATTTCATCAAAATTGGTCCAGTCGTTGAGGAGGAGTTCAGTCACATACACACACACACAAGAAATATATATATTAAGAT
>JZSA01002773.1:0-11262 GCA_000956155.1 Cotesia vestalis | reverse complement strand
AATTTGACACTGCGATGGTAGCGCCGTCTGTCGGATCCAATGTAAAACATTCCAAAATCAACAACTACTAATAAATTAAAAATTAATTAAAAAAACATTGTCCAGCGGACAAAATTCTGAATCTAAACCATTCCCAGATCCCCTTGAACACACACAAAAAATTTCATCAAAATCGGTCCAGTCGTTTGAGAGAAGTTCAGTGACATACACACTCACAGAAGAATTATATATATAATCTGCTTACTCCAAATAGTATTCACTTTATCAATAACAGTCTTCATACTAATTTTAAGGGATTTACCCAGAGATTTATAATTAAATATTAAATAAGTGAGTACTTCCTGATTATTAGGAAGTTTGTGTTGAGGTAAACATTTGCGTTCGTGTCCAAGCAGGAAAAAATTTTCAGAAAAATTACTAGCTGACATTTTACTAAAATTATTGATTTAATTACAACACTTAATCACAAGTAGTACTAGTATTAAATACAACTTATATTTATTGCCACGAGAACTTTATATATTTCAGCAATGATATAAAACAACACCATACACACAAAACATAAACATTAACATTACGGAAGTTAATCAATGTTGATCTATGTTGAGTGCGCCAATTGATGCGAAATAATTGCCAGCCGAGAAATAAAGAATAGAAAGTTATCATAATGCTTGAACGCAGAGAATGACAGAAATAGAAAACAGCGCCATAATACGAAATATCGAACTAAAAAACTGTAAAAATATGCGCGAAAATATGATTTTAATCCATAAGTGTTATTATTTCACAATAGTTATAACTATTTAATAATAATTTGATTTAGATTATTATATTGAAACGGGTCTAATACTTAAATTAAAAATTTCAATGCTCAAAAATGTACAATAAAATTAAATTATTCATGTAAGAGTAAATAAATTGAAAATTAAATGGAATTTAATGTGTATTATTAACTTCCCGCTAAGAAAATCAATGATTTTCAAAAAATCGGAAAGTTATTGGTTTTACCCCGTTTTGAAAAAATCGAGTTTTCATCAGATCTTGACGTTTTGAGGTCCTAGGAAGCTTCCCTGACTATTCCTGAGAGGGTGTCACTCCGTCTGTATGTGTGTGTGTGCGTGTGTGTGTGTAAGTCTGTGACCCGCTTATAACTTTTGAACGGCTTGACCGAATCGAACAAAACTAGTGGCGTTCCAAAGAGTTTCATCAAACTTAGATTTCCTAAAAATTTGAACTGATTCGGACCGATAGATTTTGAGAAAAATCAAAAAAAAGTAATCTCGAAAAAAAACTTTTTTCGGTTTTCTTGCGTTCACGATAACTCACGAACAAATCAACCGATTTTGACTGCACTGGCAGCGTTCGACGCGGTTTCTTGATGTTAAGAGCTGATTAGTTTTTGGAATCGATCGGTGGAGCTGCTTAAAAGTTATTCCGAGAAAACCACTTTTCAAAAAAATTTTTTTGTAGTTTTTTTGCAATTTCTCAAAATATACCGGTCCAAATCGATTCAAATATTCAGAAAATCTAAGTTTGGTCAAGCCCTTCCGAATGGCATCAATCACGATCAAATCGATTAAGCCGTTCAAAAGTTATAAAAGGGTTACATACATACATACACACACGGACACACACACATACATACAGACGTACGGACATAATCGCGGGAATAGCCAGGGAAGCTTCCTAGGATCTCAAAACGTCAAGATCCGATGAGAACTTGATTTTCGAAAAACGGGGTAAAACCAATAACTTCCCGATTTTTCGAAAATCTTCGATTTTCTTAGCGGGAAGTTAAAAAATTATATATATATATATATATATATATAAAAGGTGCAACCTAACTTAAATAAGGAACTAGGAACGATCGACCGGGTATTATAATTCGCTGAGATTCGATTATAAATTCTGATTTATTGACCAAACAACAAAAAAAAACAATTCCAATGATCGCCGAAATAACAATAATTAAATTTCGCACGCCGCAATTAATTTAATTATTAGTAATTAAATTTCATTAAAAGGTAAAAAAAATCGCAAAAATTTAATTAACAATAATTAAATGTCCAAAGGACCACACAATAAAAATCGCAATTCAGCTATTAACAACAAAATCCCCGAAAATAAACCAAAATCATACGCCGCAATTAATTTAGTTAATCATAATTAAATAATTTCTAAGAAAAAATTTAACATACTCGTCGCAAAAAAAATAAACAAACAAGAAAAATTCTCTAATTCGTAGAAAGGAATTTAATTGAGCAAATTAATCGTCGGAGAATTGTTTAAGTACTAGTAATTATTTAAATCGACTTAAATTACCGTCGCAAATTTCTTAATTAGTAATAATTAATGACTGCCAACAAATCAATCGTCGGTAAAATTATTAGTTAGTAATCATTGATTAAATTAAATACAATTACTGTCACAAAAAAAAATTCCTAATTTATAATAATTCGTAAAATCAGACACCTTAGTCAGCACAAATTTGTTTGGTTACTACGACTTAACTGAATTGGACCAATTAATCGTCGCAAGAAATTGTTAATTAATTATAATCAATAAAATTAATCCATACGTGTCCTTGACCTAGGACACCGTCGTAATAAATGTAGTTATCTATAATAATTAATTGAATAACAAAAAAAATAAGCGTCGAAAATTTCAATTTGGTTAGCTAAATTTTTGTCAACATTAAATCATCCACCGGCGCATTATCCGCACGACCGAAGCTCAATAATCGGGATTATGACATTGACACATAAGAATGTGAATAAGCACTACAATAATTAGCATCAGTACACGAAATACCTCGTGGGATAATCACCAAAATAAATGCAAGAAAAAAAAAATAATTAAGAAAATTAAAGAAAAAAAAAATTAACAATAAAAAAAAATAACAATAAAAAAAATCAAGTTCCTGGCACTCTTTCGTGCGAGTCGGTGAATCCCACGAGATTTTTCCCAGAGACGAAACCACTTTCCCTGGTAGAAAGCGTCGTTTTCCTACAGAATTAACCGCCACGAGATATCGTCCTGGCTTGGTCGCACCGGCACTGTCGTCCCCGGCTTCCACGTCGAATAGGCTCTCGAGCTGCAGTACGGCGATGTATGCAGGAAAGATACAAAAATTATTCCAATAACGGCAATTGCGTCGGTCACAGTCGTTGACAACTCAACCCACGTCGTGAACTATTACTTTGATTGTTGTTTTTCTTCTTTTTTTTTTTTTTGTAATTTAATTAATAATTAATAATTAATGATTAAGAATCGCCACCAGCAATAAAAATAAACCAATTCAAAATAAAAATAATTATCTGACCGAAACAATGCTCAGCAAAGTAAACCTCAAAAAAAAACTAGCGTCCGTTTTTCTCAGCGGGAACACGTGGAAGACCGAAACGTGGCTTTGTTGTTGCCCGCCTGGTTGCACTCCCCTCTCTTTGGGCTCTTGGTCCCTTTAACGCTCCAGAGATGGCACTGCCTGTTCAATTTTCCAATATCGACGTTTCCTTTAATTTATTTATTGGCTGGAGCATTGGCTCGCTCAACCGCCATCTCGATAACTCCGCGCCTGCGCCGCTCACTCAGCTCCGTGGACTGACCAGTCCGTCGTTTGACCCTCGGGTCAGCTTTCCGTCGTCAGTGATCCTCTTGGGGTTGTCCCACGTCGATGCTGCTCGTCAATGATCCTCTTCTCAGGTAAAATGGCCGTCGTTTAACGTACCGATACCAGAATTCCTATCTTAAAACTAACTTATTACCTAACTTAGGACAATGACTCGCAATTTGAATTTATTTCGTGCGCAGTTGAGCTTCGATCGGTTTTTCCCACGCGAGGACGACTCGGTCGCGGCGAATCCAACCAATGACCTGACGAATAACTGGAAACTGTTTTATTCAAAATAAAATTAAATTCAAAACATAATAATAGAAAAAAATTAAACAACTTATTAACAGATGGCGCTAAAAGCGGCCTGTTACAATATATATATATATTAGGGTGAGCCAAAGAAACTAACCTATCGATTTTATGGGTTAAAATGAACCTATATATCGAAAAAAAAATTCCCCTGCAAGGAGAGATTTTTAGCTTAATTTTGAAAGGTGTCGGTGAGCATTCAAAGTTTCCCATTTAAATAACACGTAAAAAAATCTTTTTTCATTAAAAATAATGTAACTTTTGAACCACTTGAGATAAAAATTTTTTGATGGCAGATTCTCGAAGGGCATTAAATTTACTACAAAATCATACGTGGTTCCATTTGTTAAAGTCAAAAATTCACATATTTACTGGTCATGAAAATTAAACAAAAAATCTAGAAAACGGTTGAACTAAAGGCCATCCCTGCAACTTCCCGCTAATTTCTAACACCAAGCGTTTATATATGATGTTTTTGAGCAATCATTTTCTATCCAGTGCTCGGGCTCAATATCTAAAAAGTCTGGCGATAACTGAAGTTGGTCGAAAAATTCTAAGGTTCTTTTTGTGATAAAATCACTGATGTCTTTGGAACAAATCGCGTTAAGTTGATTTTTAGAAAATATTATTCTTTTTTCATCAATTTTGTTCTCTTTTTTTTTGATCGCGCTTACTATTTTTTGTTTAACTTCTAAACTAATACTAGAATCGAAAAATGATATAGCAACTAGTTTTTCTGTCAGATACCATAAATGTCGTGAAAATGTCGATACAGTAGCATCTGAAATTTTTGTATTAATATTTTTATAATTAATTAACTTTTTCAAGAATTCTAAGTCTTGAGCTGGAGCGCTTATCGGACAAGGAGCTTTAAACCACGCTTTTACATAAATGATACTTATGAAAACACAAACATCACCTAAGCTAAGTAATTCTTTTTTGCTACCAACATTGAATTGTTTTCAGAAAATATACATTTTGAGGCAATAGATGGCCTTGGACATCCATCTCGCATGATGAGTTGCTCCAGGAGCTTTGATCGTGATAGGATTAGTTTGAGTGCCGTCTAAGAAAATGTATATCAATTCTAGAAATTCTTTGTAATCATCTCGTGGATGATGCTCCTGAAATGATAAAATGATGATATTCTTACATTAATAGAAACTTGAATTAACTAAAATTAAATAAAAAAATAAAAAAAATACTTACATCAAGTTGTTTGGAAATGAATTCTAATACACTGTCTCGGTCATTTATTACTTTATTACGAATTATTGCATTATCTAACCCCGTTATATAATCATTAGTATCAATATTCTTCCAAGATTGCCTGTATCTTTCAAATGTCGATACATTTGGACCTGACATTGCCAGTAAACAAGTTTTGCATGCTTTTTGAAGAACTAACTCATACATGTGATGTCGACAAGCGAAATAAAGAAGATTTTTTTCTAAAATACGCTCTAACAACACACATGCACCACTGTATAGCCCTACAATAGTAAACATAATGAATTAAAAGAGAAGATTTGTCAAACGTTGACTAAAGTTTAGTTTACCTGAATTGGAAGCCGTGGTATCGAAACATAAGCCTTTGATGCAGTTTGTAATTCGACATAGCTTGATGCTCTCCTGTCCCGCTTTCAATTTTCGGTATGCCAAGTAATTGTTCAAAATTCAAGCCAGATACAAGAACTGCAAGCCTATCTACTTTATCATAGATACAAATATCCTGAAGAAATTTTGTATCCCAGTGAAGGATAATATTTCCAGGAAATTGAATGTTATTCCTTAAATCATCTACAATATCTTGCCTAGCTCCGAGTCGACGTCTTCGAACAGTGTTGTAGCTCAAATTAGTGTCTTCTATAGGCACCCCTAAAGACTCAGAGACTGCACCAAGAATGTATACTGCGTTCCTGTTACTGGTATTCGTTCGATCAATAGCGCTCACTACTGCAGGACTTAAGACGTCGATTTCTCTTTGTTTTTTAATATTTTCTGAATAAGAATATTCTAAATCTGAAGTGTGTCGTTTTAAATCATCGGAAAATGATGAAATTGATTTTTCAAGCTCGTGTTCCGATGATGAATGAAAATATGTACTTTGACTTGTATCTAAAAATAAGCATTAATTGATAAAAAAAGCATTATTATTGATACAAAAGAGATATATTAATCTTCGTAAGTGATTTAATTGGTTTATCTAGCTCTGGAGTTTGTATATCACATAATACAGAATTTACAGTTGCATGTCTGAATTTCATATCTTCGTTCAACAAAGTTTTTTGGTAATCAGTTAGAAACTGTTTCGATGTTTTTTTAGAAATAATAAATAATTTATCTAATTTCTTATTAAAGTCATTTTCTTTCGTTTTTTTTTTTAACTAGTTTCTTTGTTTTTTCAAGATTTCAAAAGATTTTTCCACTAACGAAACAAACGTTTAATATTTCACACAACGGAAACCAGTTTAAATGTAGGAAGATTGAAATCACTCCATATTTTTAATACTTTCTTTGCAACTTCTGCAGCACTGTTGTCAATAGTTAGTTTAAGAGACTTGTGTTTATAAGAGAAAATACTCAAAATTTGGCGATTTGTTGGAAGTTTACGACTACTGATTTGGATAGTTTCAAAACCAACTAAATATATTAAATTTTTTGCCGTCATAATTTTTATTAACGTAATTATGTTAGTTCTGTGATGTGTCTGCGGAAATAATTGAAAAATAAGTAACGAGAATTTTTTTTTAAAACAAATGGGTTAAGAAAAAATTGTATTGTGTAATTGTAAATATTCAATAGATATACTAGAAAATGATCGTAATAATAACTACTATTTAGGTGTATTTATTGTACCTGGAGTTTCCTTGGGAGTTTTGTCTAAAATCCCCGACGCTATAACTCCTGGATTTCTCGTTTTTTCTTTAATTTTTCTCCTCGGTGAGGTGTTGCTTTTGGTGCCACAGTCCTTGATCACCACTTCGTCGGTTTCTCCTTAGATACCATTTCTTTCTAGAACATCCTACTCAAATAGCTACTACAGCTACCTCTAGCACTTTACCATCAGGCTGGGTGACTATGACAACTGATGAAAAGTTGACGCTACTCATGAGATCCGTTCAAACGCAATCACAAGTTCTCGCCCAAATACCGAGCATCAGTAATGATTTTAAGAACATGGCAGCGAAGTTTGATGACCTCAAAGTAAAAATAGATAATTTGCAGCTTGAACAGTCTGCTACCAAGGAAAACATTTCTAAATTAAGCGATAATATTTCCTCAAACTCAGATAATATTCGTACGCTAACTATGAAGTTGGATACACTTAGTGCTGAAACAACTGAGAAGATAACAACTTTGACAGATGAACTTGCTGCAATTAAAGATCAACCTACCATCCATCCACAGACGTCTCAAATTGCAACTCCAGTATCATCGGAATTAGTCATCTCCGGCATACCAGAATCGGTTACTTCAAATCTATCACCAGATGAAGTTACTTCTAAGGTCTTTGACGCTCTAAACGTGTCCAATTTAAAAAATGATATTCTTAGCATTCGTAAAGTTGATAAAAAATCTGAAGCTAGTAGCAATAGTGGGAAAATTAGTCCAAAGAAAGGATCTGTTTTGCACACATACATAATTAAATTAAAATCATCACACATTCGTGATTTTATAATAGAATGCAAGCGGAAAATAAAAATTTTACCTGTTAAAAGAGTTTTTTCAGCCACGGTTGGTGATTCATTTAAGGGTAATATATATCTTAATGAGTTTCTGCCTTCTGAAACTTATAAGTTGCTACTTGCTGTTAAAGAAAAAGCCAAAAACTTAAGGCTTAAGTATGTATGGGTGCAAAATGGATTAATTTATGTAAAAAAAGATGAGAATTCTGTTAAAATTAGAATAAGCTCTTATAATGACTTAGCTAAACTCGATTAGCATAAAATAGATTTAATTGAGTCTCCTAATCAAAGCAATAAATTTACTTCCTTAAAAATTCTAAGCTTAAACGTAAACAGTATTAATGGTCATATTGCTCAATTTTTGGATTTAGTTGCTGAAATACAACCGCATGTCATTGCTGTAACCGAAACATGGTTAAAACCTACTCATGATAACTCAATTATAAATTTAAATAACTATACAATTTTCAGAAGAGATCGTAACATAATAAACCCAGACACTGGTCGTTTCTTAATGGGTGGGGGTGTTGCTTGCTTAATTCACAAATCTCTCAAGGCCAAAATTCTATATACTCCCATTACTCAGCACTTAAACGAACCTGAATTTCAAATTCTTGATATCACTTCAACTACTGGTGAACATTTATTATTGTCGGTGATTTACAGAAGGCCAAATGGTAATTTATTGAATGAATTTTTTGAAATTCATTCAAATTTAGCGACCAACTTTAAGAATATTGTTATAACCGGGGATCTAAATTGTGATCTACTTAGCTCAGCATACTTCTCTAATCATTTAAAAACATTTATTACGGAACTTTCTTTACATTGCGTTCCTTACGGTGTTACGCATCATATAAATAGCAAAGACTCTTGGCTTGATGTAGTTCTGTTAGATAATAAATGTAAGCAGGGAGCTTTCTTCAGATCGAAACAGCCTTTTATAAATGGTCATGATTATCTTTACTGTGAGTATATTTTTGATGTACCTAACAAAGTTGAAAAATCTATAACATATCGGAAATTCTCAGTTTGTGATCATAACATACTGTCAAATCCTCTCTTTCACTCGCTTAATGTTGGTAATAGACTTTTAAGCAATACTAATCCTAATGATCTATTGAAAATCCGGGTAAGAATTAATATATATTCTTATTGCTCAATAATTTATGTTATTTCCTATATTATATGTGTCTAATACATTTTTATAGCAATGAACAATCTTCCAACGACTTAATTATTTTATTTTTTTTATTAATTTTAATTTCTCTATTATTTTTTAGAATTTATATATTTGACTTATAATTTTCATGCAATTAATTGTGGGTTCTTAATGGAGCGTTTTCGAATTTTTAAATATTAGAGTTCTTTCATAATTTCAGTCAATAATAGTTCATATCTCTTACATGCTCTGGTAAAAAATTCTGAATTTTTTAAATTCTTATTTCAAGAATTTCAAATTTATTCTTTCTGATTTAATGTTCATTTTTATAATTTAACTCCTTTATTATCAATAAAAATAGATGCATTTAAATATTTTATTATGTTTATTAGCTTTGGTATTAACTGGTGAATATTTGTAGTTTTTTTAACTAGTCTATATAATTGAAAAAAGTTTAATTTAACCTAAATTATAATTTATTTGTTTCTATTAATAGGCAATCACCCAAAAATGGAAATCATTAAATCTTCCAAAGCGCAATGAAAATCTCCACGTTCTACTCAGACTAATTTATATACTACCAACAGTCGCCGTTGACAATTATGATGAAGCAGTATTGCATATTATGAACGAACTGAAAAAAGTTGAATCAAGTAACTCAAATTTCAAACATTTTATGTCTTACTTAATGGATGTTTGGTTTCCATACCCGCAAAAAGTATGAGTATGGGATATATCGTGGGATCGACATTGGATTGTTGAAATTTTTAATAAGAATTTATCAAGACTTTTAAATAACTCCCACAATCAGACTCTTAAGCGATTTACTGGTAAATTTATCTATCAATATGTTTAGTAAAATCTTTCTATATTATAAAGTGTAATATAAATTTATATTAAAAAATTGTCAATTTCAGTAAATGTTCCGGTAATTCTAAAAGAAAGTATGAAAACTTTGAGTCTTCCTGAAAATTCTGATCTCAATCATCAATCTCAAATGTCAAATGGAATTCCAAAAAACGTGTTAGATTTTACTAAAAAATTGCATCATACAGCTCACACTGAAGGGTAAGTTAACAAAATTAATTACCATTAAATTATAACTTTTTTTCATTTTTTTAATTAATAATTTTGTAAAATAAATAAATAAAATAAGATGATAACAGTTTTAAATAATATCCCCATTTTATAAATGTTATATATTTAATAAATTAATATTTCTATAAATGTTTGCAATATATTATATGCAAACTATAGTTTCAAATCAAATAATCTTTTAAAATGAAGATTTCTACAGAGTCAAAAATTACAATTTATTCAATTAATCATTCAAATAGGTACTTGACTTTATAAAACTTTTTGTTTTATTTTTTTTTTGACTATGTTTTTTTCTTATTGCTAATGTTTATTGTTATTATACAGATTACCAATAAAATATTTTTTTGACGAGATGGTCAAAAATGTAATAATTCAAGATAGTATCGAAATTGCAAGTTCAAGGCGACAATGTAAGTACTATAAATTATTCTATAAAATCCTTAGAATTTGTTAATTAATTGAAGTGTCCCAGGTCAAAGTGATAATGTTGGTGGACATAATCAAATATCAAATAATCCTGAAAGCAATATCGTACCAGAACAAACCGAAACATCTATTAGTCATCCAAGAAGTGAATCAACCATCCCTCTTCAAGCAGGTAAAACTCATTATTATAAACAAAGGGATATTAATATTAAAAATAACTATTATTGATAAAAATAACGATCGTTTTGTATTATTGAATGATCTAATCAGTAATAATTACGGATTTATTATATTGATATATTTATTATAATTCAAATTTTTTTGATTTGGTTACAATTACTTTTATCTCTTTAGATTTTATCACAATTTGCCCTAATAATATATTTCACATAACTGATTTAAATTTTTAGCTACGATTGATAATAACAATATGGAGAAGGAGCGTTCAAATATTATTATTATTGATGATAATTCAGAAACTGAAGAACCGGGACCAAGAATTGATAGTACTATAGATGACGAGATAATTATTATTTCAGACGATGAAACGGATATTAACAATGATAATGAGCAGATAAGTAGTGTCGCTGAAAATCCTAATCGTAGGTTTATTAATTAATATTAAAATTAAATTAAGAAAAAAAAAATTAAAATTAATAATTAATATTTTTATAGCTGATATATCACTATCAATGGATGAATTTCCAGTATCGATCAGGGAAAAATTAAATACAATGGTTTTCGACGACGTGAAAGTGACGATGGATTCAAAATTTTGCGGTTGTTGCCTATTGTATCAGCCTCGAACTATTTTTCGGCCTTGTAGGCACAGATCCCTGTGTTTGCGGTGCAAAAAAGGATATGAATTGCTCAGTGCTCAAGAGAATAATGAATTGAAATGTCTTATTTGTAATCGCCCATCGACATCTATAATGATATTGTACTAAGTACCGACATTTGCTTTT
>JZSA01002772.1:0-33404 GCA_000956155.1 Cotesia vestalis | reverse complement strand
TTTTTTTTTTTAACTTTTTTGAAAGTCTGATCTAGATTTCTACTTTATGAATTAACCATAAATTTGTGAGTAGAGATGAACGTGAGTAAATGAGTAACAGTTGTAAATGATTACAAATATAAGTGAATACATTTTTTGTGAATAGAGATGTAACTGAGTTAAGAATTCAGTGAATAGACTTGAAAATGAATACAATTGTAACTGAGCAAAGTTGTAATTGACTACTCTTGAATTTGAGTAAGGTTGTAACTGATTAAAGTTCTACCTGAAAGCAAGTAATATTGAGTAAAGTTGAATCAGAGTAAAGATTTGATTGAATAAAGTTGTAACTGAATGAAAATGAATTTGAATCAAAATGTATCTGAGTACAGATGTCGTTGATGGCTGTGAGTAGAGATTTTATGAGTAGACCTGTAACACAGCCATAATTATTAATTTTCGGTAATTAATGTTATTTTAAATTGTCTTAATTTCACGGACTTAAGTTCATTTTATTTAATTAATACGTTATAAAATATTTTGCAAATTAAAATAAATTCAATTAATAATACCCAATATAAATTTTGACTAATTTGTTATAAAAGTTATCACAATTAATGAAACAATTTCAGATGTTAAATAAATTAAATTGATTAATTTTGGTTAATTAAAATTTCTTACTACGAATGTTAAAAATGATTATTGACCTCAAGGTTGACTGAATGACTCTCGGGTATAAATCCCCATGAAAATCACTCAGTTCAAACTAACAAATATGATCAAATTAATAAATGCAGAGGAGAAGTTAACCGAGTATTAGGTAAATTGCGGTCCACTTCTTTCCCACAGAGTAATTATTGATACCTTGACGAATAAAACGACGATCTAACTCACTCGTTGAGGATAAAGTCCTAGTTGTAGTTGGCTTCCTTTGTCTCGTCACTACTCCGGGGATCGGTAATTATTGATTTTCTGTGGCACTTTTTCTGGCGGTCACACTACTGCTCCCTTTTGCACTGCACAGCTTACCTATAACAACCCAAAATTTCCCCCTCCTATTCTCTCTTCAGGCCTGAAGATTAAGACGCGCCAGTGTTGCGTCGAATAATTATCGATATCCGGCGACTTATCGATTCAGGGTAATTTTACCCTATTACAACTGCATATAACGCATGTCTTCTAACTGGCACGTTCCCTTCTGTCTGGAAACGCCTAAGATTAGTTCTATTAGACAAAGAGAAAGGAGGCATCGACCATGCCGGTGGCCTCGCGAAAAACTAGCACAGATTTTGAAAAGGCTATTTGACGATTGGAGCAATCAAGAAGATTGTAGATACTGTAACTAGTGCGTGGACTGGTAACTTAAGGCCTCTCAAAGTCTGTATTCTTCTTACCCTAGATGTTAGGAATACTTTTAACAGCGCAAACTGGGATGATATCGTGAACGCATTAGAACATCGATTCAAAGCGAGACAAGAAAACCTGGCAGTCATCGACGACTACCTCGACGAAAGAACGCTGATTGTGGAAACTACGAAAAGCTTACAAAAATACAAGATAACAGCTGGCGTACTGCAAGATTCAATCATGGGCCCCGACCTATGGAACGCCGATTATGATGAGCTTCTGGAAATCCCATTGCCAAAACAGGTTGAACTTACAGGTTTTGCTGATGACATCGCTGCCACAATAACAGTGGATAGTGTTGAAGAGGCTGAACTACTGATTCCGGAAACCATTCACATCGTGGAGACCTGGCTCAGAAAACATCACCTCTAACTGGCGAAACATAAAATCGAGATGGTTGTTCTGACGCGACAAAAAGAATTCCGAAACTTTTTACCGTGGACATTGGCAAGATAACTTGCTATCTGAGAGTGATGATACACGAAAAGATTTCTTTTCGTGAGCACCTGGATAGTGCATGCGCCAAATGGTCCTTTTGAAAGTAGTCCACTCAATACTACTTTATGGAGCGGAGACATGGGTGAAACTTCCCAAGCAGAAGACCTATAGAGTCTTCCCCCTACCGCACAGTTTCAGAAGCAGCGATACTGACTATAGCAGGTACTCCACATATCAAGTTACTAGCTTTCGAGAGGGTAAAACTGTATGACGTTAAAATAAAAGGCGACAACTCTCAGGAGACAAAAGCGAGGCTAAAAAAGGAAACGATACAGGAGTGGCAAATTCAATAGACATCGGGTGAGACGGGCAGATGGACGGAGTGCCTGATTCCAGACATCAGCGTCTGGCTCTCTCGGAAGCCCGGGGACACGGACTTCTTCCTCACTCCGCTATTGACGAGGCATGAATAGTTTAACGCCTAGCTTTTTAAGATGAGCTTGTACACCACGCCAACGTGGAATACTGCTCAGACAAAATTGACGACGCCGAACACACGTTCTTTGAGTGTGATCGGTGGAAAGACAACAGAAGCAGCACCGAAGAAACTATTGGCACCACGCTCTCCCCTGAGAGATAGGTAACCTGCATGATCAAAAAAGAAATAAGGGAAGATTGCCTAACGCGGTTACCTCGCTCAAAGCAAGTAGGTGCTGTTTTATTGTGACATTGAGTGCGAATATCAAAGTATGGATTCGTAATGATCATAGAAACACTCCTGAGTATTTGAAAGCTCTGATTGGGTGTTTGAGTTTTAAAAGAATGTAACAAAATACAAGATAAAGAAATTGCTAGAATTGTTAAAATTACGAATGGAATGTGTCATCAAATGATTCGAACACTATTACACTTATGATAATATTGATGAAACCATATTATTTTGGTACCATTTAACTCTAAAGGACGATACAAGTTCGGAAGGTTCCCTTTATATTTTTGATTTTACAATTGTTTAGCAAAAAAATGTGGACTGGGGCAAAGAGGGTAGGGCAAAGTGGGTTCCCTACTTGCGCTGTTCTGATCCAATTCTATTTTTATTTTGTCATAAAATATTATCAAGTCATACGTAAATAAGAGGAAAAAGCGGAAACACATTCTTGATTGAAAACTTATTATCAATTTCAATAAGTGCTTATTTTGCTTAAAATTAATAAAATAAAAAAAAAGATCATTATTTGAATGATTGCTATGTCTAAAAATCTTTTTTTTTATGTTAGCTAAATACACAAATTTATTATCAAAATTAGTTATATCACTAAATTCATCTATTTGTAGTACTTATCCGCTTTTGGCTATGGGGTAGAGCAAACTAAGACTATATTCCTATCTAATATTGAAGTTCGATTTTAAAAAACGGGGTGAAACCAAAAACTTCACAATAATCAATAATTTTTAATTTTCTTAGCGGGAAGTTAAAAAAAGACCATTCGGCAGCCGAAATGGAAGTAGATTTTATTTAAATGATAATAATAATAATAATTTCTTATAAATAAAAAAAAGTTACAATTATATTTTAAGTATTATTCATATTCTAATCATTACAATCGAAGTTTAAACAGTCATGACATTACAATCCGCTTCGAGGGCAGAAAAATACGAAAGGTCAAAGCCCCAATAGATGCTCATATACCAGTACATTATCACTCCATGTATTTATATATTTAGATATGAATATAGATATACAAATACATGGAGCAATAATATACTGGTTCAAGCTTCTATTAGTTTGGTAAAACGAGTGCAACAGCAAATTTCATATTTAGCATAGCGGGATAGGCCATAATTTAAGACTATACATAGAATATGATACTCAAATTGAAGTTTATTTAAAGAGCTTTCAGCTAAAATTTACAGAAATTTGATAAGTTATCCTATTCACAAGTTATACGAGTAAGAAAGTGAAAAAATGTGAATTTTTGTGATTTTTAAATTTTAAAATCCTGGAATTTCTAAATTACTTGACCGATTAAGCTTATCTACAAACTTGACTTCGGTATCTATCTGTAGAATAAGTACGTTGAGTTTGGTAAAGATCCGATGTAAATTGGCGACGCTATCGTCGTGACAAGCCGCGTTATATCTGATATATATATATATTAGGGTATGTCTAAATGTAACTTTCTTGGAGGACCTCTTAAAATTGGAATTTTGAGTTCCGCTCTTAACAGGGGTTGTGTTTGGGCATTTTCTGAGATATTTTGAGGGGAGAGAATTATTTTGATTTTCATAGAATTTTTTAGCAGAAGCTTAGTTTGGGCATTTCCGCTGAAAATTCAAAATTTGGCCGGAAGTGCCCAATTAAATCTGCTGTTAAAAATTCTATGAAAATCGAATAAATCCTCTCCCCTCAAAATATCGCAGAAAATGCCCAAACACAGCCCCTGTTAAAAGCGGAACTCAAAATTCCAATTTTAAGAGGTCCTCCAAGGAAGTTACATTTTGGCAGACCCTAATCTATACTAATATATAAATCTATAGAGTTTTTTACGGTTGTTCCGTTAAAACTATTAAACTATACATCCGATTGAACTGAAATTTTGCATCCATGTAGAGAATACATTGACTTAATGGATAGGCTAACTTTTTTATAAGTGTTAAATCTCCGAAGTGAATAGCGGGGGCGTTAAAAATTATATATATACAAGAGAGTTCCACACTGCAAAAAATTTTCCAATGAATTTTACTATGTGTGGATAGTAATACCGGACTGTAAGAAAACTGATACAAAATTTACAAGTTCCCATAGTAATCGGTATGCGTAGACGACACGATTGAGTAATCTGCGCATACGTTTACTATGGAAACTTGTAAATTTTGTATCAGTTTTCTTATAGTCCGGTATTACTATCCATACATAGTTAAATTAATTAGAAATTTTTTGCAGTGCACGTATATAGTCACTCATCACGATATCTCTGGAACTATTAGAGCTAAAGACTTGAAATTTGGTAAGAATATTCTTTCCACCGAGTAGAAGTCAGCTAAGAACGGATTTTACGAAATTCCACCCCCAAGAAGGGTCGCGGGGGCGTTAATTAAAAACAATTTACATTTTAAAACTACAGATCTTATAGGTATCAAACTTAGTCAGGACATTATTTTTGGCATGTTTGAATTTACTCAAAAATAAATTTATAATATTCCACCCCCAGAGGGCTGTGCGGGTGCGTTGAAAATTAAAAAAAATTTTTATCTTCCAATCTATAGCTTTTATAACTCTAAAACTTGACCAAAACATTTTTTTTAGCATCTTTTAGTTTATTAAGAACTAATTTTATGATGTTTCACCCCCAGAAAGCTGTGCAGAGGCGTGAAAAATAAAAAAAAATTGTTTTTTCCAATCTGTTGCTTTTAGAACTCTGAAACTTGGCGAGAATATTTCTTTTAACATGTTTGAATTTACTGAGAACTAATTTTATGATATTCAACTTTAAGAGGGTTGTACAAGGGCGTTAAAAATATTAAAAATTTATATCTTCCAATCTAAAACTTTTATACTGAAACACTAAATTTTTACTTCTTTAAAAAATTTAATTCTCTAGGCCACTAAACCTCGCGGATAAAGAATAATCGCCTAGATTTCGTTATAATTTTAGTCCACTGCCCTGGGATATTCCGCTCCCGTGTATTAATGATTGTCTTTGTTTTTAATAGATTGATTAATTAATTTTTAGGACAGAAGTTCCCACGTGTGCCAGTTAACTTGTTTTAATCACTTACAAATTTTACTGCAAAGATGGTCCTTCCTCCTTGATTAGCCTTGTAGGTGGTTGTGTGAAATTACACAGAATAGATGTTGATGGTTGATAAATGAAGATTGGTTAACAATAAAATTATGACAAAACTTAACTTTATTTCACTAAATCAACACTTTAATCAAATTTATTATATTCGGTAACGAAATACAATAAATTAGTTGTATGAATACTTTATTTATATTCGAGGTTATATTTGATTAATTGTTAATTATAATCGCAATGGTATTAATTTAACGTAAATAATAATAGTAGTAATAATGTAAACTTATTAATTAAACGATAGATTTTATAGAATTTAAGAATTTTGGTGAGTAGTCACCTATTAGTAGTAATAGTAGTATAGAGGTAAATTGACTTGAATATCTAGCGAGGTGGTTTACACCGGGGGATAGATCGAAGTGTCGATCACCGCTCAAGTATTGGGGTTTGTGACCGTTTTCCTCTCCTCGTGTCGTCTTGTGACGTCACGGGACTACCTATTATTTTAGCTAGTGTCGGTAACGAAAATTTCGGGTGGTAGTTCGCCAGGCTGATAAAGTCGGGACATTTTGTAGTGTCTCAATCCTCCCTGCCAAGCCAAGACTACCCCGTCAACTTTTGGGACCGAGCTAGCTCTTTGAAAGAATCGGTGAATCGTCACCAGGTATAGGAGTGATAGGATGATAGGAGTTACGTCACGGGACTACCTATTATTTTAGCTAGTGTCGGTAACGAAAATTTCGGGTGGTAGTTCGCCAGGCTGATAAAGTCGGGACATTTTGTAGTGTCTCAATCCTCCCTGCCAAGCCAAGACTACCCCGTCAACTTTTGGGACCGAGCTAGCTCTTTGAAAGAATCGGTGAATCGTCACCAGGTATAGGAGTGATAGGATAATAGGAGTTAGGGGTGAGTAATTACCTAGGAAGGATAGTTTGATGAAATGATAGTGTGAGAAGTTTGATTTGGTGAGTAGTCACCTATAGTGGTATGATGATTTGGTGAGTAGTCACCTGTTAATGAGAAAGGTTGGTGAGTAGTCGCCAATAGTGATATGATGATTTGGTGAGTAGTCACCTGTTAATGAGAAAGGTTGGTGAGTAGTCGCCAATAGTGATATGATGATTTGGTGAGTAGTCACCTGTTATGAGAAAAGATTGGTGAGTAGTCACCTATAGTGGTATGATAGTTTGGTGGGTAGTCACCTAATAGTAGTGTGTGAGAAAGTAGGGAGTTTGAGGAATTTTGGGTTGGTGAGTAGTCACCTGAGGAATGGATGTGTTGATGGACTGGTGAGTGATCACCTGTAAAGAAATAGAGAATTTATTAATGGTAAATTTCTTGAGCGAATGTCGAAACTCCGGTCTAGACTTCGATCTATCAAAAAAATAAACGAAAAAATTTTGTAATTGTTAATTAATTATCTTTGGTTGATTTTTTTTTTGAATTCCTTTTTTTTTTGATTGGACTGCAGCTGTAAATAAAACAAATTAAACTGGCAGATAATATATAAGATGATAAGAATGATGAAGCGTTACATAGACATTAATATGAGTAATTATTTGAATTTTATTTTATAGTAGTAAACGAACAATTTTGGAATATATAATGAACTGACTTATTATCAGCAATGAACAAAAAAAAAGAAATTTTTATATAGTAAAAAAAATAATGTAATAAAAAAAAATCATTATAGTAGTAATAAAAATGATAGATGAGGATGAGAGTTTCCTGAAACATAAGGGGAGGGTTTATTTCCTCATGGCACGAAGATGGGCCTCGTGGAAGAGTCTCATGTCCTCTTGGGTGTACTCGGTGCTGATCCAGTCCTTGTACTTGGGCCAACGCTTGTTACAAGCCCGGCACATGGGATCGAAGAATTGATTAGCCACTCCGCATCCTGAACAGCGTCCACGGAAGTGGTCTTTTAGTTCCTTTTCATGAGGGCGGAAACACGTTTCCGTTGTCACTTGGCCCTGATAACAGACGTGACACATATCTGGCCTCCATGGTAGACGGCATTCGGCAATCTTGTGTGATCGTTGCCGACAGTTCTGACATCCTGTGGAGAAGAACAATGACTGAGCCTGGGTAGTCACTGTCTGGGTCCAAGATTCCTGGAGCTCTTGGTGGCGAATCCTTGGCCGAACGGCAGCACAAGTGCTGCGAAATGCTTTGCAGAACGTCTTGTAGTCCATGAAACTGATTCCATTATGTACGCATACCTGGTTTGCGTCTGTAGTAGCAGTTGAGGGAGTTGCTGAGTCAGTGTCAGTCAGAAACTGCTGGTATGCAGCCTCTGGTGATATTGGTGCACTGTACTCAGGTGCTGGCGTAGTCTGGGAGTACGGTAACGAATGAGCATACGTTACCATTACTGTTTTGGCTGGTGCATTCTTTTTGATAGCTCCTGTTGCGTGGAGGAGGTTGGATTGCTCCTGGGTGAGCTCTCCTCGAGCCGCTCTGTGAGCCAGTAATGGAGATGGAGGGAATTGAGAATCCTCTCGGATAGGCCTAGACGTCGACGTGTGAGGTTTAAGTCCTGCATTCGGTCCACATGCTGTCGCTGGCTGGCTGGCTAGGACTGGAACTACTGCCTTGTTGGTTGGCGTAGTCCCGATGTTGTAGACTGTCCTGATGGTCTGCTCCTCAGTGACCTGGAAGGTTAGTGGTTCCTGATGTACCTTTTGATGGAGATCATCACCCAGCTGCTTGATGGAGGGCTCCATCGCTTCGAGTCTATGGTTGACGGCAACGACTTCCTCAGCTACATCGCGAAGGTTCCGACGTTGTTGGTTGGTTGTCTCTGATAAGTTGGTGACATCACGTTGTAGAGACTGGATGTCTCGGGTGTTTCTTTGCAGCTGTATGCGCAAATGCTCGATTCCATCGAGTATGTCATTGACCCAGGAAGGTCGTTCGTTGATGCGTCTAGCTGTTGGCTGAGCTAGAGAGTCTAGTCGATTCACAAATGCTGAGGCAACTGTTTGTTGCCTCGCATCCGTGACTGATGGCTGCTCTGTGGCTGCTTTGCTGCTCGTGGATGCCGGCATGGGCGACATCGGGATGTTCTCTTGCTGGCTAGCGGCATTGACAGGACCTGTAATCAAATTGCTGGCCGCTGGTGTCAATGTGGTTGTTGCTGGAGTGGTTACTGCAGTAACTATGGTGACCGTGCCGGGCTGAACTGCGAGAGGCCTGGGAATTCGGCCGAAGGTGAGCTGGGCAGCTTCCTCTGGAGTCAGGCTAGGCTTAGCCATGGTCGGTGACGATGCAGGGGTTACAGCTAGCAGTTCAGGTGATGGTGATGATTCCATGTCGTTTTGATGAGGTGAAATAGTGTCGGAAGCTAAAGTTTCGGTCAACGGGTCGAGAATCAACGATTCTAAACTCGCATGCGAACTAGCTTTCGACTCGCTGCTAGTGATAGATGACATTGTAGTACTCTCAGTAGTTTCTTTCTGCAATGAAATTTGTCTATTAGACCTTCGTGGAATTTTCAGATCGTTTAAATAATGTGTGCCGAGGCCATTGCCATTTAAATCTGATAATTTCACGACCATTGGACTTATAATATCAGTAACTACTGCGGGTCCTGCATATCTAGGTGCTAATTTCGCGCTATAGCCATCGACTTTTTTACTTAATTTCTTATTTAAATAATAAACGCGATCCCCAACCTGTAAATTAATAGATTGAGTCGAGAACCGTTTTTCGTATTGTTTTCGTGTTCGTTCCCGGGCTTTTAACATGTAATGTTCTGTAAAGTGCTGAAGCTCGTCTAGTCTACTTATTCGGGATTTCCAAACAGTTATATCGGTCTCGTCAAAATTTTCAGTAATAGGTGTATCTGAAATAGGGTGTGGGTCACGACCATGATTTAGATAAAATGGGGACACGCCTAGGGCGGTGTGAACGGCAGTATTGTAGGCAAATTTTAGGTCTGGTATGTGAAGATCCCAGTCTCGTTGGTTTTGTCCAGTAAATGAAATAATCATGGGTTTTATTGTGCGATTACAACGTTCTACGGGGTTCGCACATGGGTGTCCTATTGGAGTAGGTGTAAGTAAGATATTGTACTGTCTTATAAGGGCCAAAACGTCTTTGTTTATAAACTCTTTACCATTATCTGAGATAATTTGTTTAACTGGGCCCCAGTGGGTTAATACTCCGCGTAAATGTTTGATTATTTCTTTGCCAGTTTGTTGTCTTAATGGGAAAATTTCTAAGTATCGGGTATAAATATCTTCAATAACTAATGCGTATTGACAACCAGATGAGGATTTAGTATAGGGCCCTATGGTGCCCACGGAGATAATAGTCCATGGCTGAGTTGGTGGTCTGGTACCAATATAGCCTTGCGGTTTAGCTTGATTACTTTTCGTTTTAAGACAGCTCTCGCAAGAATTGACATAGGAAACAACGTCTCGGAACATACCAGGCCAGTAATGGGTCTCGCGAATGCGCCAGTAAGTTTTATCGATGCCTAAATGTCCTGATTGAACATCACAATGGGCTTTCTCGAGTTGAGGCCTGATTTCAGGTTCTGTGAGGACGATTTTCCAAGCAGTAATGTCACCTAAAATTTCCTTGACTGCTGTCGGGCGGTAATAATATAATCTTTCATCTTCATACTTCCATTCGGGGTATTTTTCCGGGAATTTTTGGACTACTCGGACTTTTTCGTTGTACCATGAGATTTCTGGTTCAATGATGCTACGATTTTGGATCGATGAGAGTTCTGTTAGTCCAGGATCTTCATAGAGGCGTGATAAAGCGTCTGGGGCTTCATTTTGGGTTCCTCTGTAATGGATAATGTCTAACTTATATGCTGATAAGTCAATAGCCCACCTAGCTAAACGACCTGCTGGATCTTTTAAATTATAGAGCCATTTTAACGCGGAGTGATCAGTGTAAACTGTAACTGGGAGACCTTCTACGTATCCACGTAATTTCCGTAAGGCCCAAACTACCGCGAGGCATTCCTTTTCTGTCGTCGTGTAATTAATTTCAGCTTTATTCAGGGGTCTGCTCAGACACATAATTAAATTTCCTCGATCCTCTTTAACGTCGTACTGAGTAAGAATCGCGCCTAGTCCGGTGTTACTCGCGTCCGTATATAGGCGATAAGGGCGATCTGGCTCAGGTAGAGCTAACGTGGCTGCTTGTAATAGAGATTTCTTAGTCTCAACAAATGCTTTTTCTTCTACATCAGTCCATTTCCAGTCTACACGGGTGCTTGTTAATTTATTTAAGGGACCTTGGACTTGTGCAATATTTTTAAGGTGTTTGTGATACCAATTTACAAGACCGTTAAATCTACGAAGTTCCTTGCGGTTAGTAGGTCGCGGATATTCAGCTATCGGTTCGAGTCGCGCTGGGTCTGGACTCATGCCTTCTTCATTGATTATGAAACCTAGGAATTTAACTTCTGAACGTCCGAATTGACTTTTTTCTTCGTTCATTTTGAGGCCCGCGATCCGAAAAGCTTCAAAAACAGCTTGTAAATAAGCCATGTGTTCCTCTAGAGTGTTGCTGATAATAATCCAATCATCTAAGTAGGCAAAAATTTTTTCTTGCGCGCTGGGTAAATATTTCCGAGCCTTTTTCCAGAGAATTTGCATGACGATTCGGAGAACTTGGTCAGTGAGAGCTTGATACGTGCTAGGGGCGTTAACGAGCCCGAATGGCATACGAATCCATTCGAATTGGCCACGACCATCGACACAAAATGCTGTATAGTGTCGACTACTCTCTTCGACTAATACTTGATGGAAAGCGTCGCTGAGATCGATAGTAGAAATAATTTTTGCGCCTCGAAGGCTAGATAAAATTCGGTGCATGATTGGTAATGAGTACGCTGATTGTTTAGTCTTTTTATTTAAAGGACGATAGTCAATACACATGCGCCAGGTATTATTTTTCTTCGCGACCATAACTGGTGAGCAAGCCCAGCTACAATTCGAAGGTCGAATATACCCTTTTTCGAGTAATTGGTCAACTTTTTCATGTAATGCTTTCATTACTGGCTGACTGCGTCTGTATGGTTTACAGCGTACTGGAGTTTCGTCAGTTACTTCGATACGATGTTTTACTAGGTTAGTGAATCCTAACGTAGTCGATTTATTTTTATTGAATTCTGTCTCGAGAAAGTTACTTAATTCAGATCGTTCTGATGAAGATAGGGCATTTAATGACATAGGTTTGGTTTTATTTGTACGGGAACGAAATTGGTGTTTGATAGAATTACCGCCTAAATACCAAGTAGCAATTTTTGATTCTACATAAACATCTGCAGATTGCCAAAAATCTAAACCAAGAATGATTGGGGTTGATAAACCGGGCAGTACGCTTAACCAGGTTAAGATTGTTTTTCCGTCGAGTTCTACTTTGAATGGCGCGCCTCCGCGGGTATATATTGAAGCAGAGTCGGCTAGTGTTACTCCTACAGTACTGGTGGTGTCTGGGCTGAGTTCTTGAAGTCCATTTCTTGGATTCGATTGTACGCGGTCTCAGAAATGTAACTTCGTTCGCTTCCGCTGTCTAACATGGCTTCAATTGTAACAGGGTAAAATTACCCTAAAATGATAAGTTACTAGAGATCGATAATTGTTCGACATAGCACTGGCGCGTCTCGATCTTCGGGCCTAAAGGGAGAATAGGAGGGGGTAGTTTGGGGTTGATATAGGTGAGCCGTGCAGTGAAAAAGGGGGAAGTAGTGTGACCGCCAGACCTAGTGCCACGCAAATCCAAAAGTACCGATTCCCGGAGTAGTGACGAGACGAAAAGAAGCCAACTACAACTAGGACTTCACCCTCGATTAGAGAGTTAGATCATCGTATTATTCGTCAAAATGTGTAAAATACTATTCAAACCGTCCATTATGCATCCAACCTTAATTTATCATTAAAACATTGATTTAAAATTTAACTTTCTTGTGATGAATCATTGGATTCTAGGATTTTATCAGTAAACGAAAATGTTACTGATGAAACAAATGAATAGAAGTTTATTTCTCTGGTTGAATCTATGAAATTCCTTGTTTGACCATGTGAATATATTCTTGCGCTTGGGCGTAGACATTCTATCCACTGGTTGACCAGTAACTTTTTTCTACACTGGTTTAATCAGTAGAAATTCACTGCTTCATTTTAAGAGTGAATACTTGTCACTTCCTTTATGGGTCTCTTGACAAGTTTTATTCATTTTACACAATCAAATTTACGTTATGTATTCCAGATATGAACATTATGGAATCAATATGAATATAGATATGTATATCGCGGTTTTTTTGCTTAAACGCTTATGTCAAACTGTAAAATAATGTCTTCATATTATTCTTTTGGCCAAAGTATTTATAATAAAAAGTCAAATACCATTTTTAATATCATTTTCTACGTTATATTTTTCAACAACATATATAACAACATTTATAACAACAATGAATATACATTTAAATATAATACATTAAATACACTGAAACACTAAATTTTTGCTTCTTTGAAAAATTTAATTCTCTAGGCCACTAGACCTCGCGGATAAAGAATAATCGCCTAGATTTCGTTATAATTTTGGTCCACTGCCCTGGGATATTCCGCTCCCGTATATTATTGATTGTCTTTGTTTTTAATAGATTTATTAATTAATTTATTAGACAAAAGTTCCCACGTGTGCCAGTTAACTTGTTTTAATTACTTACAAATTTTACTGCAAAGATGGTCCTTTGTCCTTGATTTAATGGTCATCTTGTTTGAATTCGGTAACTCCGATTTAGTAATGGCATTTAATTTCGTTTGAGTTTTTAGGTTATAATCGGCATCCGTGTTAGATTTCGCTTCTTCGTTATTATGTGAGCGTTGACATGAATATACTACTGGTTGCCAAGCACTAACGCGTTTATATAGTATCGAGTACGTATCAATTTGTTCTTCCGCAAATTTCAATAAAAATTTTGAATTAAATTTTTGGATAATAATCCAAACTTGTCGGTGTTCAGGCATGGGCTCGTCTAATTGAGCAAACGCACATTGCATTCGATTAATAAACGCGACTCCAAGTTCGTCATCGGCTTGTCGATAAGAATAAATTTCTTGTAAGAAAGTTTCATCCGATTGGTAGGTTTGCCATACTTTAAAGTGAGTTTTGAAGACTATCCAGTTGGTAAATAAATGTTCATTTTGATAATACCAATCTAGAATATTACCAGTTAACGTTGAAGTAACTATAGGCTTAAAGTTGTCTAAAGGTATATCATTACTGACCATTCGTTGTTCTAAAATTTTGATATATTTTTTGGCGTCTAATTTAATAGATGAATCGCGCGAGGGAAAAAATACATTCCATGATTTTGCAATTCGGCAAATGTCATTAGTCCGTAAAGGTGCAACTGTACTCGGGTACATGTAAGAGTGAGCAGCGTTTGGGACTATGCCTGGGATAGTGTGTGTGTATGGCTGTGTGTATGTGCCTGATACATAGTATGGCGTCGGTGGTGCTGTGTAAGTCTGTGTTACGTGCGGTAACGTAGTATAAGACGGTACGTGTGTAGCTGGTATATGTTGAGGCACCGGTGGTACGAGTGGTGGGACAAGCGGTGGAAGCGCGTACGGTAAACGCGCAGTCCCACTAGAAGTTGGGGCTAATGCGGTAGAGTAGAGAGACATGTCCGAATGGGAAAAACTAGGTGCGGGTGGCGCGGAATGATTTGCCGCTAAATAATCAAAATTTGGGAATAATTTTTGAGGCTGAAGCGCATATGTGTCGTTGATCTGATTATCATTATTTCCAGCGTCAGATGTCATGCGGATTAGGGTGCTGGCAAAGGGTGGCATTACTGGATAACATGCGGCTTTCCAGGCTTCTGTTTCCGCTCTGAGTCGTCTAACTACTTCCTCGACAATATGTGTCGCAATATTTGTGTTCCCAGAATTTTGTATCACGTTTGCATAGTTAATGTTTGCGTTCGTTGAGTCTAATGGGTTTTGTCCATTATTTATCTCGTTACCGCTTAGATTTTCGGGGTTCACTAGGTCTTGTACTCCGCTCATGTTATGGTAACCTGTACTATTGTGTAAGTCGTTTTGTGTATTGTCTAGTCTAAGTAAGTCATCTGATAACTGTGGATATAGACTTGAACTAGGGGCTTGAGTCGGGTTAAAATTTAATAGGTTCTGACTTGATGCGACTGAATGAGGATCTTGTGGGATCTGATTCGCACTATTATTTGTAGGTACTGAGAATCGATTTACTGGTGTACGGGGAAACATTTTTGAAAAATTCCGATATAAAAGATTTTTATTTAATTATTTTAATTTTCAGCTAGATTAAATTTTCGGAATTTTTTTTCATGATAGGACGCCAAATAGAAAATCTTAATCTTAAATTTTCGACAATTGTTTTCCTCGGTAACGTACTAGAAATAAGTTCTGCAATCCCGGATTTATTTAATAATTATCCGATGTTCGATGTTCTTAAATTAATCGCTGATTTTAACTTTGACAATGAGCTTATTAATTTATGAAAGTTAATTTTAATGTTATTTTCTGAAATTTGAGCTGTGAAGTTAAATAAAATAATTTATTTTAACGGCAATGTTTAATTTCAATATCAAAATATTTTCTACCAAGAGTTTATTTTGGGTAATAAAATTAAATAAGAGGTTTAGTTTCGACTTAACTAGACAAAAGAAATTTTTGTGTAGAAATAAATCTCAAATGTTTTAGTTTTATTTTCGAACGTTACAATACGTAGT
The DNA here is from genome assembly GCA_000956155.1 of Cotesia vestalis. Classification (NCBI taxonomy): domain Eukaryota; kingdom Metazoa; phylum Arthropoda; class Insecta; order Hymenoptera; family Braconidae; genus Cotesia; species Cotesia vestalis. Next base: position 18,035 of record JZSA01002772.1, on the reverse strand, counting down.
ATATGACGACCGATTCTTCGAAGGACGTTTGAGTGAAGCGACCTTGTGTCGTGTTTACTTTAGCCCGAGCGCGCAGCGTGTTTATGGCTTACGACCCGGCACACAAAATATGATGAACAATGGATTTGTAAATTTTATATATTGATAGGCTTTCGGGACAAAATTACTTTTACTTAATTTTTACTGAGAGTACTTCTCAGTTGTAATAAAATGAATGACGTCAGCCTAAAGCTGTACAATAATTGGGTTATAATTTTTACAATGTCACAATTCATACATACAATAGAAATATTTTCGGTTTATTATGCTTAAGATTGAATGAGATAAAGTGAGAACGTGGCAATTTTTGTCAACTGAAAACTAATTTTAGAAATTTAGGAATTTTACTAAATTTTCAACAAAAATTTTACTAGTTTAATAAATTTGTATAATTATTTATGGCAAGAATTCTGTCGTTTAATTGAATTTATTAAATTTTATCTGTAAAGTATAGGATTATTTTGGCGATTTTGTTCGAGAAGATGAATTTATAATTTCTTTAGAATTTTCTAGAACAAAGACATTCAATTCTGATGGCAGCGTCCCTGTTCGAGCGCCATTGAAACACTAAATTTTTGCCTCTTTGAAAAATTTTATTCTCTAGGCCACTAGACCTCGCGGATAAAGAATAATCGCCTAGATTTCGTTATAATTTTGGTCCACTGCCCTGGGATATTCCGCTCCCGTATATTATTGATTGTCTTTGTTTTTAATAGATTTATTAATTAATTTATTAGACAAAAGTTCCCACGTGTGCCAGTTAACTTTTTTTTATTACTTACAAATTTTACTGCAAAGATGGTCCTTTGTCCTTGATTAGTTTTGTAGATGGTCGTGTGTAATTACACAGAGTGGATATTGATAGTTGATAAATGAAGATTCGTTGGCGAATAAAATTATAACAAAACTTAACTTTATTTCACCAAACTAACACTTTAATTAAATTTATTATATCCGGTAACGAAATACAATAAATTTGTTGTATAAATATTTTATTTATACTCGAGGTTATAAGTGGTTAATTATTAATAATAAACGTAATGATATTCATTTAACATATGATAGTGGTAATAGTAGTATTATAAACTTATTAGTTAAACGATAATATTTTATAGGTTTTAGAAGTTTTGGTGAGTAATCACCTATTAGTGGTAATAGTGGTATAATAGTAGATTGACTTGAGTATCTAACGAGGTGGTCTACACCGGGGGATAGATCGAAGTGTCGATCACCGCTCAAATATTGGGGTTTGTGACCGTTTTCCCCTCCTCGTGTCGTCTTGTGACGTCACGGGACTACCTATTATTTTAGCTAGTGTCGGTAACGAAAGTTTCGGGTGATAGTTCGCCAGGCTGATAAAGTCGGGACATTTTGTAGTGTCTCAACACATACATGTATACTCTGCCTGTATTTTTATACATTACATTACACATATTAATTTGTAAACACTTGATCTTTTATCTTTGGTCGCATACATACATTCTTTCAATCTTACATATAAAGTTTTAAATACATAATATTTAATATTATTATTACATTTTTATTATTTATATGGATATTAAAACGAAATATTTCGTCACATTTGCACTAAAAGTCTGCATTTTCTGTTCCGATTCGCGGGGAGAAAGTGCACATCGACCTTATGAAATAACCAATGAAAAATAATGAATTAGTGTTATATTTGAAAAAATTTTACATAAACAAAAAGATCAAAATTCAAACTTTTGGTTACAAATGTGTGACGAATGTTATACGCGCCTGCGAGAAAAGTAGGCTTTTTCAATCCTCGTGTTTTCCACCCTCTCCTTCGACTCGGAATGCAATTCTACACGTGGGTTGGAATGTCCTATTTTTCCCCAAAAATACGTAAATTAATACTAACGTTTATTATAGTTATTATATGAACTACTCTTATTTTACAATGTATTTTCATAAGCTCTGCATTTTTCAACCTGCATTATTTATTTACAATTTGATATTGAATAATAAGACTATAAGTTCTACTTTTTATGTCTATTTATTTTCCTTATCAATTATATAAATTCGATAAGATAAATATTACAGTTATCTAGCCTTTATTTATTTTTTCCATAATATTTATTTTTTATGATCCATATCATTTTTGGATTATTATTTAAATTTCGGTATTTTCTTTTTCTTTATACATGAATATTATAACAAAAAAACTCGATGCTCAATTGATGTCTTCAAATTATTTGGGAGTGAAATTTTATTTGAAAATTTTTCGGAGGTAAAAGGGAAGGGGGCTGCTGGGGCTCTCGAAAATTTTCGTCTTTAAATTTTTAGAAGTCTCATGAGTTTCAATTTTTACGTTAAGATACGTAACTTTTCTTGCCAATAACATATTTTTAAATACTAACTTATATTCACGCAATTTAAATTTTGTCTGTATACATTGACTTTCGATGGATCATTTTTCCCAGTTACTGGAAGTTTATCCACCTGCAAAAGCCTCTTATAACAAAAAAAAAAATTAAAGAAATTTAATAATTGAATATAATTTGAAGATATGTTTACTTTAAATTTTATGATTGTTATTTTGATGGGCACAGTATATTATGATAAAATGTTAGGTGGAGAACTGCTTACAAAAAATATTATTATAAAAAAAAAGCTTATTAAAATTTTTTCGAGAAGGTGCCCTCTTTGTGCTTCCCCCTTTCCCAAATGTGTAATTATAATAAAACTAATACTGTTTCTGTCAAAGAGTATGATAATTTAAATTTTTAAAAGATTTCAATACGATCTTAATAGTATATTACACCCCTTGGGAAGGAAAATAAATAAAGCCTCAGATCACATGTGATCTGAGGTTTTCTTTTTTACTTCCTAAGGGCTGTATACTATTTTTTTGTCCGACGAAGGCGGAAAGCGGCAACTTTGTTTAGCGTAGCGGGACGAAAGTTGCCTCTTTCCACCCGGAGGGCAAAAAAATTTTTTCATTCTGTTAATCAAAACATAAATTTAATCATTAATTAAAGGAGGTTGCTAAAGGTACGGATCGCGTGAAAATACAGAATGTGGAAAGCAACAACTTTCCACATGCGATGTGATAAACTTTCACTTCCCACCCTCCGTATTTTCACGCAAGCCGTACTTTTAGCTACGTCCTCAATTAACCCATAAACTGAGAGAACAAAATTGTTTTTTGAACTAGGTAAATGTAGTTAAATAATAACGATTAAATTAAAACTTTAATAATTGGAACTCTCAGTGAACACTGATAAAAAATTTGATTTGACCCAGGAGCGAGAATCTTGAAGCAACAACACCATTTTTAAGAAAATGAAATTCTTCAATCAAGAAGAAAAATTCTTACACCAAGAAAATTTTATTGAACTAAACATTATATCTTGGCTCAAGAATTTTTCCTCTTGGATCAAGAAATTCCTTTTCTCCAAAATGGTGTTCTTGGTTCAAGATTCTTGCTCTCGAGCCAAGTTCAATTTTTTTAGTGTAGTAACAATGATTATTTTTCAATGATAAAAAAATTAACAAAAATAACAATAAATTAATTGCCCACAAAAATTAGTTCATCATTATCAATTCATTGGAAATTGATCCATTAAATTCTGTTTTGAAAAATTGTGATATTAAATTAGATAATATTTCATTTTGTAGAAAACCCCTATACTGTCGTAAATATATGATACATTCAAAATTTCCTAACAAATCTTAATTTTAATAATTAGTTACGTTCAATATACAAGTTTCATCAGTTTTGTTCCCTCTGGTTAAATGATGACTTTATGTACGAAGAAAAATTGTACGAAAAATTACTATTAAAACATTGTAATTCAGTACTGGATTTTAAGTATCTTAGAATTTACTATACACTGATAAAAAATTTAACGACTCAAGAGCAAGAATCTTCAACCAAGAACACCATTTTAAAGAAAGTGAAATTCTTGAGCCAAGAAAAAAAATTCTTAAACCAAGAAAATTTTCTTGCACTAAGAATGATATATTGACTCAAGAATTTTTTCTCTTAGCTAAAGAAATTCCTTTTCTTCAAAATTGTGTTCTTGGTTCAAGATTTTTGCTCTTGAGCCAAGTCAAAGTTTGTATCAGTGTAGTGTTAGTAGGTTTTACGAAGTTACTTTGTAACTATTATGAAGTAATATCGTAAAAATTGCTGTGATTAGAGTAAGTTTTAAGATACTGAAAATTTAGTCCTGGATTACGATGTTTCAATATTAATTTTTCATCCTATTTCTCTACCGTGTAAATAACTTCAGTTTAATTTTTTATCACACTCTTACTAAAGATATATTACTTACTAATGATTTAGAGTGTGGGTAATTTCGTTGACAAATTGTCTGGCGAGCACGAAATATAATCAAATATTTTGGAAATTAATGCCTTCAAAGTGGTTTTAATTAAAAAAAAATTAGATTATTTTCAGCTAGCCAAATACTTTGTTTCGGGAAATTCCATCATTCTCTTTCTTCAGTAACGTATGATTCAGAAGAGTGAGATTTCTAAATTTTTCCTTTTTGTTTTTTCTACACGGGAAAAAAAAAAGTTGGTACAATATGACAAAATCATGTTGGAGCAACCTGATTTGTTGCGAAGTTATCCATCAATATTCAAGTAATTCCATGTAGAATCGACCATTACTTGAACTTGACTCCTTTTGATTTGGATAAATTTTGGTAAGAAGCTTTCTATTATCATAAACCAAAGTTATGTCAAAGGAAAAAAATTTTTTTTAGAAACTTACGCAGAATTAACAATTTTACTATTTTTCAAGTTTATTCGTTAAATATCTCAATAACAATGACAGTTACAAGAAAAACGAACTTGTGGCATTTTTAATTTTTAAAAGTTGTCAAAATTAACTTTCAGCAGAAGAGAAAAAAAATTTTTTTCAGAAGTGGTTTATTTGGAATAACTTTTAAACGGCTTTACCGATCGATTCTAAAAACTAATCAGCTCTTAATCTTAAAAAACTACGTCGATTGCCGCCAATCCAGTCAAAATCGGTTCATTCGTTCAAGAGATATCGTGAACGAAAAAAAAACGAAAAAAGTGTTTTTTTCACATAACTTCGATATTTCTTTTCAGTTCGTTTTTGGTGGAATAGAATAATTTTTAGAGCTTAAAAAACTGCGTCAATCACCGCCATAAACGTAAAAATCAGTTGATTGGTTCGAGAGATATTCTCGACGAAATATTTGGATACAAGGGTTTTTTCAACATTACTCCGACATTTTTTGGAATAACTTTCAAACAGCTTAACCGATCGATTCCAAAAATTATTTAACTCTTAAAATAAAAAAATCACGTTGATCGCTGTCGGTCCGGTCAAAATTGGTTCAATCATTCGTGAGTTATCGTTGACGAAAGAAAACCGAAAAAAGTGTTTTTCCAGAATTACTCCGAAATTCTTGGTTCCATCAAACTTAACTTACAGATTCTTTATAAAGCTTAAAAAATTGCGCCGAATGCTGCCAACTGCGTAAAAATCAATTCATTTATTCAAAAGTTACTTCAGTTTGAAAATTTTAAAAATTGTGTTTTATCGAAGTTTTATCAGACTTTTAAACTCGAAGAGCTCAAAAGCATAGAAAATTTGTCTCTCAAAGCTCAGGGAGCTTAAAATAACACATAAATTGTATTTTTGAGTTCGGAAAGCTCAAAAACATCATTAGTGCAGTTTTAAGCACTTGATATAAAATTATCGGGTAGTTGCACGGATGGCCTTCAAGGTCTACCGTTTTTCTAATTTTATTTTTTAACTGTCATAGCTTTTGAGATATTTTAAAAATAAACTTGGAGTACTGGAACAAGAGTAAAATTTTTAATTTTGTTTTAGTTTTAAAAAAAATTATAAAAATTTTGTTCCCTTGACCGAGCTTTGTTTTGTGATAATAGAAATCTTCTTGTTAAAATTCATACAAATCGGAAGGAGTTAAGTTCAAGTATTTGTCGATTTTAACTGGAATTACCCATATATTGATTGGTAATTTCGTAAAAAATCAGGTTGCTTTAACATTATTTTGTGATGTTGCTGCAACATGAAAATCATGTCGACCCGACATGGTTTTGTCATGTTGATCTAACTAGACTGTGTCATGTTGCATCAACAATTTTTTTTTTTCGTGTAAAGTCATGCATTTAATCTTAAATTACCAAAATAGTTAAGTTTATATTTTGAAGATAACATTTTAAACTTTTAATTTGTTAACCAACAACGGTAATAAACGCATATACTTTTCAAGTTTTTATTTGGATTTGGTTTCCGATTATTAATTCACACATCAGTTACCTTTTACTATCATTCATTTTGTCGTATAACTGGGGAGCACAACAATAGAACAATGATTACTATTCTTATCAGTTTCTTAAAAATTCAGATTTCATTTTTAATTCTTTTTATTATAAATCTTGTAATAAATATATTGTCAATGTTGAATTCAAATTTAAATTGGTACAGCTATCTTAATCGATAGTTAAACTGTAAACAATATATTGCTGATTGACTTTAATGTTAATCCTAGTAATGACTCGATTGCAGGTTAATTTAAAATATATTTCAAGTTTAATTATTATATACATCTATCGTCGAATAAATTCTAAATCATATATTTATTACTTGCGTTACAATAAAAAAAATACTGAACAATAAAAGAATTTTTAGAAATTGATGTCACTCACGTGTGTACAACTACACTTCATTACTTATTCTGTTATTAGCGTTATGTTGAGTCACAGAAAAAATGATAGTACACAGAAAAAACGTTATGGTTTTAATTATTTTTACTGAATTTTGTTTATTAGTTTTTTAACTTGTGACTAAATAATTGTTATTCGCTTTGGTTATATTTACTATCATTATGATAATAATAACCCCGAAAATTATAATACATCACCACATAGTTTTCTAAAACTTAAAATCACGTTTTACAATCGTTCATTTTTAATTATTTATTTTAATAATAATTTTTTTCGTCCCAAAGTATTTTAATACTTATAAGAGCATTTTAATGAGAGTTTATAGAATATGCGAGAAAAAATTTGGATAGCTCGGACTGGGATTCGAACCCAGAAACTTCCAAAGACATATCGGCTACTCTAATATTTCAGCTATCCGATCTATACCAAATTTCCTTTTCGCTTATTCTATATATATTAAGCCACATCGTCAATTTTACGTTAAGCATTTTTATAATTACAAAATTCTGTGAAGCAGGAAAGAAGGAAAGTAACGGTATTTATTACGTAAATCATTCCAACATTTACGTAATAGGATATTGTGAAGGAATGAGATTGAGAAATAATTGAATAGTATATTACACTATTAGGGCCGAAAGTTTAATTTTCGGCCCTGCGCGCCAAGATGCCCGAGGCGAAGCCGAGGGCACCATGACGCGCAGGACTGAGATTTCAACTTTTGGCCTGTGAAGTGTATACGATTTTTCTTTATAGCCGGTCGAAAGTACGTTATCAATTTTACTTTTTTTAACTTCAAGTGCAGATAAGTATGTCTTGATGTCTGCCCCGACATTTGCTGCACGAGCGAAGCGAGTGCTGCTGGTCGTGGGGGCAGGCATCAAATACATTCGAAGAGTCTAGCCTGGTCATATTTTTTAAAAATAAATTGATTTCATTTTATCAAAGATAAATTTACGTTCATTAGTTTAACAAATTATATTAGTGATTATAAATTAATAAAACAAAACACATTATAAGCTAAAAACTATTATTGCGTTTTTTTTATCGTTTTCATTTTTTCTCGAATGATCACAGTTATTAATAATCTTTCCATAAAAAACACAATTTTCAAACTTGATATTAGATCAGTTAAAAATTGCATCTCCACTAAATATACAGTTCTGATATTGGTGGATTCATCAGATGACATGACACTGAAGTTGAAAGACATTAAAAATTTTTTTAGAATTTTATGGCAATTAAATTATCATAAAAAAATTTAGTTAAAAAATTTCACATGTGAAAATTAATAAAAATTACAAGTGTAAATTTTTAGAAGCATTTTTTTATTATAATTCATTTGCTATAAAAATTTTCAAAATTGACAGCTGACAGCTAACTTCAGTATCATTCAGATGACAACGTATTATTCATTTTTACTGGGGTATTGAATTGACATTAATAATACTTTAATATTAAATTAACAGACGACTAAACAACATTGATAATTATTTTAAAGGTTAGAGGTAGCACCAGAAATGACAGCGGTTAACAATTTGCTATAGCGACGGGATAAATAGTCCCAAGTTACGAGTGTAACTATGCATTAGAAATTTTTTCCTCCCGTCGTTACAGAGGGCGCACGTATATTTCTCGCCGGGAGTAAATGTTAAACTTTCATCCCTGCTATTAGGGATGAAAGTACGTACTTTCGACCGAGGTATGAAGAAAAAATTTTTTTCCATGTTATTTAAATGGGAAAGGAGACCCTCCATTGAGGCTAATCTTTAATTGGGATTAATAGTATATTACACATCTAGGGAAGTAAAATAAGAAATGTCTCAGATCACATGTAATTGTTGTCCGAGGCGAAGCCGAGGTCAATAAACATGTGATCTGAGGCTTTCTTATTTACTTCCCGTGGTGTGTATACTATTTTTCTCCTCGACGGAGGCGGGAAGCGGCATTTTCGTTTAGCGCAGCGGGAGGAAAATTGACGCTTTCCGTCCGGAGGTGAGAAAAAAATTTTTTTTAGGCGGGAAAAAACTTCTTCCTACCCTAAAGAAACTTTTGAGACATCAAGCAAAAAAAAATTTTCAAAAAAATCACCCTAGTACATACGCATATAAAGTATCGCATGAATATCGTGACAATCACGATATTGTTTGGTGATGAGTTTAATATTTTCACTCTGTGTATGGCGCTTAGTTAACGTTTTTAAATAGATTCCTCAGAAGCCATAATCAGTATTGTAGCCGGTCTTATGTCATAATTACACGCCTCACGACGCGCGAGCGTGTGGTAATGCTCGACTCTCGACTTGCGAGATATTTTACGATTTTACAGTATAAAATTGTTTATATACGAAATGATTAGAACCCAACTGGTTACTTTTCTGCACCTGATTCAGCACAGTGCTCGAAAAAAGGCTAAGTTAAAGGGCGTGGCCAAAGTAGCCATAAGTGGAGGACAAATACAGATGGCAAGCCTACACGACACACTGTATGTCCCAAATCTGAGAACAAACCTTGTGTCGGTGTCAAAGAAAACAGATAAGGAGATGAAAATTATTTTTGATAACAAAAGTGCAGTGGTAACTTATATGGACGGTAAAACAGTCATGATAGCTGACTGTATTGGTGATCTCTATTTTGTACAAGAGAAGTATCACGCGGAACAAGCACAAGTAGTTACCAGAGTGACGTCTCAGTTAAAACCCGTAGCCAAGAATCCGTCTAGTCTATAGAGCAAAGATGAAGCTTTTGGTAAGTTCAAACAATTCAAAAATTTTGTTGAGACTTTTACTGGCCACAGAATTAAATACAACGACAGAAAGTACTGCAACAACAAATTCGAAGAATACCTGAATGAGGCTGGAATACAGAAAGGTTGTCTGCACTGTATACTCCACAACAAAATGGAGTAGCTGAAAGGAGAAACAGGACACTCCTGGATACAGCGAGGTGCATGCTCATCGAATCAAGTCTACTTCATTTGCATTGGGCGGAAGCAGTAGCTACGAAGAATTATGTAAGAAACCATTGTCTCAGCAAGTGTATAAGCAGAAAATCTCCATACGAGATCTGGTACGGAAAATTACTTTTAAAAAAAAAAAAAAAAAAAAAAAAATAATTTCTACAAACTATAATATAAACCTTTTTTAGTTTAAAGTAACAAATCAAACTATGTTTTTTAGTGATTACTTAATATAATCAGACTAAAATCCATGAATTATAAATAATAATTTATTTTACATAGATAAATATTTATATCGAAAAATAATGTATTATATATTGTTATTGATAAATCAGTTTACATTAAAAATAATATTTATAAATTTATTATAAGTACTTTTTTCTTATCGATTTTGACTGATTATTACGAAACAGTAGTTTGTTTATTATAAATTTTAAATTTTATTTTCTGATCTGTAGGACTTTTTATTGTTCTTGACATTTCTGAACGTTCACTTTCGAAGAGTTATTTCATTGATTTTTTTCTGCTATATGGAAATTAGTCTTATTGTGGATGATACTGAGTACAATCTTACGTCATAGTGTCATTAATATTTGATAAAAACAGATCAAACCGTAATATAAAACAGTCACTAATGATAACAACTATCATCGGCAGATTTATCCCAGTTCAATGCAACATAATGGTCACAACTATACAAAGGGGTACCCACAAGTACGAGCGTGGCACTGATAACCATGCACTAATAAAAAATTTAACTTGACTTAATAGTAAGAATCTTGAAACAACAACACCATTTTTAAGAAAATAAAATTTTTTAGTCAAGAAAAAAAATTTTTAAACCAAGAAAATTATCTTGAACCAAGAATTATATCTTGACTAAAGAATTTTTCCTCTTGGACCAATAAATTATTTTTCTTCAAAATGGTGTTCTTGGTTCAAGACTCTTGCTCTTGAGCCAAGTTCAACTGTTTATCAGTGTGTGAGGTGAAATAATCTGGGTTGAGACAGAGTTCCACCTCAGATTGAACTGAGTTCAATAAAGATTGTACTTAATACTATAGACATATAACATCTAACCATCTAAATTTTTTTTCTGAATACAAATTGAACTAAGTTCCCTCAAAGATAGTAACTAGTTTATTCTTGTTTTTTTTTCCGTGTACCTATTACTTAACAACAACGGTATATTTGATTCATTAAGTAATTTTTGACACACACACAAAAAATTTTTCATCTTCATTGAAATTTCTAATTGGTTCCATTCACAACACTAAATTGATTTTTACAATTTATTGCTCGCATTAAGAATCCAATTGAAATTGGCAATGAAAATTCGCTAAAATCATTGAAAAGTTAAATTATATTTTTGAAGTAAGTATTTTTATACTGACTTTTTAACTTTGTCAATGATTCAGACTGAAAAATTTTCTGTGTGTACTTTGTTAATTGTAATTAGTTGAGAAAAAATGCTATTACCAATGAAAAGTTATGACGTTTACTATAAAAAATTCTTATATATCGTTAACACGCAAAAGAAATTGTTCTAACATTACACGTTTATAACGCATAATTCAATTTCTTTTACATGTATATGAGATATTTATTTATTTTTTATAATTGTAAGGCTCAATTTATTTGCGTTCTACATTTAGAGAAATACTGCTAATCTCGTTTGAACCGTTCAGGCTGTTAAATAATTATATTAGCGGTGCGTGGCAAAAAAAGTAATTTTTCGCTCAGTTACTTTACAATAAAATACACACACACACTGAAAAAAAATTTAACTTGGCTCAAGAACAAGAATCTTGAACCAAGAACATCATTTTGAAGAAAAAAAATTTATTGGTCCAAGAGGAAAAAGTCTTGAGTCAAGATATAATTCTTGGTTCAAGATTATTTTCTTGGCTTGTGAATTTTTCTTCTTTAGTCAAGAATTTCATTTTCTTCATAATGGTATTCTTAGTTCACGATTCTTGCTCTTCAGTCTAGTTAAATTTTTTATCAGTACACACACACACACACACACACACACACACACACACACACACACACACACGCGCGCGCGCGCATACAATTTCATGCATACATACGTTCGCATGATAGAGATCTACACAGAAAGCTCTAAATAGTTAAAATAGTAATGATAATGACTTTGTAACAGATTAGCAGTTTTTCGAATAATGACTTGGGGACAATATCGATAATTCTGAAATACTCTGTTATTGGCTAATGAAGAAATTATTATTTTTTCGTAATAAAAAACTTAACTAAAAAAAATTGGAATAAAAGAAATCTTTCTAACGTATAAAAGAGAAAAATTTATATTTTTAGAAAGATAATTATCGATTTCCTCATGGTTTGATTACCTGCTCGCGTTGTAATTATTTTTCTACGTCAACAATGGAAATAGTACATCCTATATATGTTGTTTGTTCAATGGTAGTTATTACAAATAAAGTTCTTGGCTCGATAGTGTACGCTGAAAAAAAATTGATTTGCTTCAAGAAACTCACATTTTACAGAGTTTTATTGCCTTCATTCAAGTAGATAAATTCTGTAACTCAGAAATTTTTCTTGACTCACGAATATTTTGTTTTGATTGAAGACAATTGAACTCTCAAAAATGATTACCTTGAGACAAAAATTTATCTCTTGAATCATGTCTATTTTTTTTCAATGTATTTTTGCCTCTTGCATGTTAAAATAATTTTTATTGCTTTTTAAAAATAAATTTATTTTATATTTTTTTGTAATTGATATATAATGAAATCGTTCACAGAATTGTTTCTACACTTAATTTTATATCCCAAAATACTATTTCCATAATTGCATATGTTTGTAGTTAATCCATTTACATTTAAAAATATTCATACTTCCGCTTCTACACTAATTTATAATCGTCAAAGGTAAACGTTAATTTAAAATTTTTTTCAATTATACATTCAGAATTGATTTCTTTTAATCTTATGTTGAGGTATGATATTTCAAATGTGATAGTTGCAAATCTTTTATTATTTTTACGATTCAAACTTAATCGGTTTATTTTTACCCGTAAGAAATTAAAAAAATATATACTCACATATCGAATTGAATTCAACGTTGTTAATATTAATCTATTATTATTAGTTAATTACTATTATTATTAGTTAATAACTATTAAACTATTAATAATAGTTCTACTCCCGGAATCAAAAATACAAATTACAGTTAGTTAATTTAAATTTATCATTCATGTGTTCAAAAAAACGGTATCATTTTAATAAGTACTACAAATAAATTATAAAATCAAGCTAGAGAGTGAAAATTAAAATAGCTACGTCTTCTTACACTTTATTATTTGTCATAAGCAATGAATACGTTAAACTTGTTGTCTATTTTTGTAATTCTAATGTTTTCAAGTTAACATTTATTATAATGATTTTGTAAAAGCAAGACCGATTTTTTTGTCTTACTCGTAACAAAAAATAAGAGATTTAAGCATGTATCATATTTGAAATAATTTACCTCATTTTTTTTTAATTTTCGTACATATCTGGTGTACATTTTTTACACCAGTTTTTTTTGATAAAAACAACGGTGGTGTATTATTGGTGTATATTCAATTTAAATCAGAATATCTTGCATAATTTCAAATATTTTATTCACTCATGAAAAAAAAAATTATTATTATCATGTACAGTTGTTATCGATAGAGTGACAAAAAGTTCGCTTGAATTAAAAACAAAAATCATGTACCAAGTAAAACATTTTTACAAAATAATCACAATTTTTTTTTTTTTAAATCAACTTAGAAATCAATCGCGAATATTTAAGAATAAAACTCTTTTTGTAATAATTCTTGAAAAATTAAATAATATAGTCACAGGAATTCAGGACACAAAAATTATTCGAACTACGTTTTGATTTTAGTTGAAGTCCTTAAATTAGGACTTCCTCGGCAACTTAATCATATTAGTTCATAATCTTTTACATGTATTATTATTATAAACGTATAAAACATTGATATGTGTCTTTTATGAAACCTTTTGTCAATTAATATCTTAAATTTTTTACAATTTGTTTACAAAAATTACCAAGTGTACCTACAACGACATCAGCTGTAATACTGAATATGATGTTATATACGTTTATAATAATAATAATAATAATAATAATAATAATAATAATAATAATAATAATAATAATAATAATAATAATAATAATAATAATAATAATAATAAATGATAAAACTGCGTCAAATGCCGCCAACCGCGTGGAAATCGGTTGATCCATTCAAAAGTTATTGCGATTTGAAAAATCCAAAAATAGTGTTCTATAGAACTTCTATCAGAGTTTTGAGCTGGGAGAGCTCAAATGCATCAAAATATTATCTCTCCGAACTCAGTGAGCTCAAAATTTATATATATGGGGTATTCCATGCCAAATCGACCACTTTTGAACGTTACCCCTTCAGATTTCGCTGAAAAATTTTTCATCTTTTTCTACTCGATGAAAGACGTTTTTCAGAATTTTTTCAAATTTTTCTATCCAACCCAAAAAAAGTTATGAAGCTTTCAAAAAAATGGCTCTTTTTAATTGAATTTTTTGAAAAAATACATGAAAAAAATTTAACATGATCGCTTCTATGAAATAATCGCGTTTTTCGTATAAAATCGTTATTATTTCGAAGTTCGTCGTTCTAAAGTTTTTTTTTTTTTCTTAAAAAAAACTTCAATCATTTCTACAATTATCCCCGAGTATCCCAGAGTGGGCCAATTTTTTTTTCTATTTTTTTTATTTAGTTGAAAAAAAAATTTTCAACATTTTAAAAATGCAGAAATTTTTTTTTTCATAAATATTATTTATATAACATAATTAATGTAATTATATAGTTATAATAATGATAATTTAAAATATTTTAATCCAAATGAATTATTTTAAATAATTAGAATTAAATTTAAAAACTAATATAATTAACGACTTGAAAATCGTTTTCTTCAGAGCCTTAAATATTTAAGATCACAGTTCTGCTAACTATTTTTGTGATTATGGAACTATGAGCTTCTTCTTACCTAGATCTTGATAAATAAATTTCTAATAAAAAAGGAGGATTTATAAAAATAATATTAAATCTTTAAAGTACTTTGCGGTACTTAAATGTTATGTAAAAAAAAAATAACGAATATATAAATATTAATATATTATTATCTATTAAAATAAACTAAAAAAAAAAATTAAAAATTCCATATCATGTTATATAAAATTATGTAATCTTGACAATAATAAATAATTATTGAATTAGGTGTAATTGGGGCGGAATTTAATCATAAATACCAATAAATTTTATATTAATTGTTTATTTTAGTGTACTCGGAAATGTTTAACCGCAACCAGTGGGTCTTTATCATTATTATCAATTTCTTCTTGTTAACACATTTGATTAGTGTTAACATCACATTGCTTTTATATCAAGTTCACACAGTATTTTTCATTATTCATAATTAATTAATATAATTAAATGTATGAGCGGTTTTTGAGACGAATTAATTTTATATTATTGTATCAATTAATTTATTATTTATTTATTTAGTAGCTAGTAATTTTAAATACATTTTATTAATGATAAATATTTTTACTGACTAACAAACTACGAAATTTTTAATAAAAAACACATTGAATCATCTCAAAAACAACCCTTACACTGTTTTAAAGACAGTCGTACTTATTATTTATTATTTTTAAACGTCTTTTGGTTCTTTTACACAGTTCGACATGCCAGCATATTCGTACAATACTCAAAAACACTCATGCGACCAAGTCATTTAAATTAATTAAATAAAAAAAAAAGATGAAAATTAAATAATTACATATATTTATTCATTTATGAGCTTTAATTTCAGGAAAAATAATATCAGAAATTTAATTATTTAATAAGTTTATTTTTTATTTAATCGAGGTAATATTTTAATGCTATTAACGTTAATGAATATCTAAAATATTGAATTTATATGCTCATTTATACAAATATTAAATGTATGAGTGTTAAAATAAGGACGGGGATAAGAGATATTTTCGTTCCATTATAATTTTTTTGAATATATTAAACTTATAAATAAATATCGTCGTTGTACAATTTTTTTATTTATTTTTATTTTTATCGTCAAATTTTTTATACTATTCAATTAATTTTTAATAAAAAAAAATATTCCATTAATATTAAAAATTTATTTCATTTTTAATCGACCTTAGTTATAATTAATAAAATAATTAAAAGTAATAATCAATAAAATATCATCACATGTATTAGTTTTTTTTTAATTAATAAAAAAAAGCATTGATTTTTTTCTCTATTTATTCATTTATTTAGTATCAATAATTCATCTGATTCTCGGCAGTACACTTATTGTTAATAAACACTAAGTGCGAATGTCCAGTGATTTATAAATTTATTAATATTAATATAAATAATAAAAAAAAAGATTTTAAAATTTTGCGTAGAAATACTGACGTTCGCACTCGAAAAAATTTTTAAAAATTAATCCCTTCTAATTAATCACTTTATCCGTCTAATACTATACGAAAAATGATTATTACAATATCATTATTTATATATTTATATGTATTTATATATATATTTATATATAATACAATCTACATTACATTTCTAATTTTCGAAAAATAATATTACAATATTTATATATAAATAGTGTAATTGTGTAAGTGTAAGTGTTAATGTAAGTATATTATTGTTCAACGTGTACCGTCAATCATTTATAATTTTATTTTATTAATTTATATTTTCAAAATCCTCCATATATCCTCTTATCCCCACCGACTGTTACGTCGTATTATTTGTTATTATATAATATGAATTAATAATAATTAATCCACTCAATTTAATTTTTATTACATTTTTTTAACGTGACTGTTATTTAAATTTATTTATTTATTTATATCGAATGGAAAAAAAAAATTTACATGATTTTTATTTTATTGCTCATGTAAATTTAAATACAAATTATTTATTAAAACAGTCACTGACAAATAAAATCATTACAATAATAAAAAAAGCAAAAATTGTAAAATTTTATTTCATTCACAATCACGCCGTATTCATTTGAATTATCATTCCAATTATTATAAATTTTAAATGTTTTCACTTTTAGCAGCTAAATATTTATCACTAATAATAACTGTGTGTAAGTGTAATTGTTAAATCGCTAGGCGTTTTTCCTCTTTACTTTTATTTTACTTGAATAACAACCACTTTCAAAAATCAATTTTCGTTTTTTATTTTTTCTTTTTGCAATCTATTAATTTTATTTTATTTTTTTTTTTTTTTTATTAAAATCATTTATTTGATCAGTATACATTTGCCTACTGGCGTTATGTCTACCCGACAAGCCCGGGTAGTAGCATATAACTTTCTTACATCCTAAATGTCTCTCATGTCTTTTCTTTTATTTCTTACACTTTCTTTCTTTTCATTCCTCCACCTTTTCCCATCACATTGACTTTCCTTCTTTTGTGTGTCCCGACTTTCGTTTACTCTTCCTTTTTCAATAATTTCCTTTCCCCCCTGCCATCTTACTGTCTTCTATTCTTTTTCTCCACTCACTTATCCATCCCAACCCTTCACCTTTCTCCCCTAACAAATACTCTGTACTTCCCTCCCAGCTAATCATTTTTTTGCATCTTCTCGTCGCATGTTCAAGATATTCCACTTCCTTCCCACACAACCTGCACATTCTATTTCCCTTCTCCTCCCAGTATCTGTTACCTAACCACTCTCCTCCCATTCTCATTCTCGCTATTTCTCTTTTTTCTTTTATCTTCAGTCCGTGCTCTTTTTCCCAATATTTCATGAATTTTTTAATTTATTTAAAATTTTTTAAATGCATTCACAGAATCCCATCATGCCATAAAAACAGTTGCAACTAGGCCGATCTACAACTATTGCAAAAAGAATGAGGCTAATCCAATTGCAAGGATCCGTTGATGAGACAATAGTAGAAAATAATCTCCATAATCAAGACAATATCGAAATCACTGGTATCAATCCTAACGATGCTGATATTAATGCAAGTGACATTAGTAGTAATGATAATGATAATGATAATAATAATAATAATAATAACCATTCTTTGAGATGAGAACCATTCATCAGAAGGGAGGAGCACGCCGGACCCGATGAACGATGACGACCCTGGCGCCTTAAGAATAAACTTCAAGTGGACGGAGGAATTACGAGTCGACCTCTTGGTGTGCTACCAACGTAGCGAGCCGGAGGTGAGCGGTTATATGGCCCGGATGCACACTCGTTGGAGTGATATGCATCCGGAGCTTGCGCATTTTACGCC
>JZSA01002768.1:0-13006 GCA_000956155.1 Cotesia vestalis | reverse complement strand
ATTTTTTATTTTTTATTTATTTTTTATTTTTTATTGATTTTTTATTTTTTATCGATTTTTATTTTCTATAGATTTTTTATTTTTTATTGATTTTCTATTTCTTATTGACTTTTTATTTATTCTTTTTTCTGAAATTTTTTTTACATTCATTTTAATTTAAAAAATAAAAAAAAAACAATTCAAGAACAATTTTTATTGGAATCAAAGAGTATCCACTTAAACAGAGAAACATAATAGTATATGAATAAATTTTACGATAGATGACCCCACAGGGAGTTATGGGGGTGGGTATTAACAATGAAAATTTTCAAATTTCAAACTATAGCTCTTATTCTATAAAAAAATTAAATTAAATTAATTAAATTCATTATTATTTTTATTTATTTTTTATTTTTTATTGATTTTTTATTTTTTATCGATTTTTTATTTATTTTTTATTGATTTTTTATTCATTATTGATTTTTTATTTATTTTTTATTTTTTATTGATTTTTTATTTTTTATCGATTTTTATTTTCTATAGATTTTTTATTTTTTATTGATTTTCTATTTCTTATTGACTTTTTATTTATTCTTTTTTCTGAAATTTTTTTTACATTCATTTTAATTTAAAAAATAAAAAAAAAACAATTCAAGAACAATTTTTATTGGAATCAAAGAGTATCCACTTAAACAGAGAAACATAATAGTATATGAATAAATTTTACGATAGATCACCCCACAGGGAGTTATGGGGGTGGGTATTAACAATGAAAATTTTCAAATTTCAAACTATAGCTCTTATTCTATAAAAAAATTAAATTAAATTAATTAAATTTATTATTATTTTTATTTATTTTTTATTTTTTATTTTTTATTAATTTTTTATTTTTTATTGATTTTTCATTTTTTATCGATTTTCTATTTTTTATTTATTATTGATTTTTTATTTTTTATCGATTTTTTATTATTTATAGATTTTTTATTTATTATTGATTTTTTACATTTTATCGATTTTTATTTTCTATAGATTATTTATTTTTTATTGATTTTCTATTTCTTATTGACTTTTTATTTATTCTTTTTTCTGAAATTTTTTTTAAATTCATTTTAATTTAAAAAATAAAAAAAAAACAATTCAAGAACAATTTTTATTGGAATCAAAGAGTATCCACTTAAACAGAGAAACATAATAGTATTGACCTTGGGTATACGTTAACTGCGTTGCACGTTTTAAGAATTTCTATTCGATGTTATTTTATTAATAAAACAGTTTTACGTGAATCAAATTTTTTGATGTTCGGAATAAATTATAACTAATCAATTAATAAAATTTTATATCAATTAACACCACAATTATTGAATTATAAATGTTAATTATTGAGAAAAGTTAATTAAGTAAATTAAAAATGAGAAGTGGTTTATATGAGCCGAGTATATGACCCCGCGGCTCATATCCAATAAAAGTCTCAATACCTTATTAAATTTTGGATCCAGTAGCTTCTTCCTTGGACTTTTGGCTGGCACTCCTTCTGAACACTCAACCACTTCTGCCAGTCGGAAAATTGTTTGCATGCAAGTAAACCCCAAAATACCCCCACTTATCGCTAAATGAGTCCCGAAGATCGAGACGCGCCAGTGCTGCGTAGAGTCATTACCGATATCTGGTGATTTATCGGTACAGGGTAAATTTATCATGTTACAATTATAAATAAAAAGTGCCATTCGGCAGCCGAAATGGAAGTAAATTTCATAATTTATTACTAAATGCCTAGCAATTGAAAAAGAAAAGATTATATCTATATTGTGTAAGGATGTACAAAAATTTTTGAAAATTCCGACATAGAGTACTAATGATATAGTTCGATTTCTATGAAATCTACTGAAAATGATAAAAATTAATTTCAAGTTGTCATTCCTAAACTATTTAATTTAGAAAAATAGATAAGTATGAAAATTGAAGCTTATTAAATAAGCTTTTAGGTGCAATTCACAGAAATTGAATATAATATCTCGTTTAATTGTTATTGCACGGAAATACGATAAAAGTGAAAATTTTTGTAATTTTTTAAAATTTGTGAATTGTTCCCATTTTTAAACTAATCGACCGATTTCGCTCATATTCGAACTTAACCTCGGAAATAGTCGTAAGAATGAGTATGTTATGTTCCATTAAGATCCGTACAGAATTGCGGGAGTTAGAGTAGAGACAAGGCCGGTTATATCGTATATATATGTATATACATACATATATAAACTTTTGAACGATATACATTTTCTGACTCAGATTGACGAGCTGAGTAAGAATATACAAAAAATTTCTGAAAATTCTGACATGAGGACCAATGCAATAGTTAGATTTCTATGAAATATACTAAAAAGTAAAAATTTTAGTAATTTTCAATAATTTTTGAATTGCTGTCATTCCTAAACTATTTAATTTAGAAAAATAGATAAGTATGCAAATTAAAGCTTATTAAATAAGCTTTTAGGTGCAAATCACAGAAATTGAATATAATATCTCATTTAATTGTTATTACACGGAAATACGATAAAAGTGAAAATTTTTGTAATTTTGAAAATTTTTGAATTGTTCCCATTTTTAAACTAATCGACCGATTTCGCTCATCTCAGAACTTAACCTCGAAAATAGTCCTAAGAATGAGTATGTTACGTTTTATTAAGATCCGTACAGAATTGCGGGAGTTAGAGTAGAGACAAGGCCGGTTATATCGTATATATATATACTAGCTGTTATCCGCCCGCTTCGCTGGACATTTTATAGAATTGTATAATTCTGGGCAATATGAATGCTCCAAATTACCCAAGACATGCTCCATGCGAATACAAAAAATTTTAATGGACACACTCATAACATTCATTCTTTAACATCTCAAGATTCCTGGTATGTATTACGCTTTTTTTTCTTTTCATTTTATTTAAATTTTGCTTGCTACTTATTGTTGAATATGCTTTTAGGTACATCAAATGCAACCTGCGTTCAAATAAAAAAAGTCCTGGTTACGGATGTCGAGGTTCTGCTCGCTTAATCAAGCATCCGGACAATACAGAAACGATCATTCCCTTAGAAAAGCATAAGAGGTCATGTCCAAAGCAAGAGCATTTGTTGGAAGTTCATGCTCTTAAAGTAGATCTCAAGGTCCATGCTAAAACAATGCCATTAGCTGGTCAACTATCTAATGAATACGACAATTTAATCGAGAAGTAAGTATTTTTACCTTATTAATTCGAAAAGATTTTAAAATTTTATTGTTAAGAAATAAGTTTTTATATATAAAGTGAACGACTTATTTACAAATAATACAAATTTCTAAATTAGATAGTAAGGCACGGTAAATTGAACCGGGTAGTCGTAAACTGGCTGTTGAACACTGACAAAACTATCATCTGCAATTTTTATTAGCTTGTCTGCATCAGCTTGAGAAACAGCATGTAATCCATAGTAGTTGGTGTGATTGGTAGTTGCATTGATGATGCCCCAAAACACAAACTCTTTTTTTTTCTTAGACAACTGTAACGTTTTCGGATCTGTAATAATAAAAACAAAATTCCAACACAGAAAATATAATTTAATAACAGAACAGATATTAAAATCGCGTTTATATCATGAGTAATTAGAGAGACTATGCTTACAAAATTTTTGAACTAAATTAACTTGAAAATGCTCTCATATGAATTTTTAGCTTATAATAGAATTTAAATTAGTTTTGTAAAGAAATTGTCGAAAAAAATATAATTCCTGACTGTTTATTTGTTAAAAGACAGAGGCTGCCGTGAGATTTACATTTTAACTGAGAGAAAAATTCAAGTTCAGGATCAGATTTATGTTAGTTAGATAAAAATGTGGGATTAATGTTTAGTAAAAATACCTTCAACAGTTGCATCCTGTCCAATAAGGTGGCCAACATTTTCAAAAAATGTTGGAACCGTAATTTCTCCATTTTTCATTTGTAACCAGTTGTTCTGTAATTTGTTAACTCGTTCAGTAGGTGTTAAATTTTTTTCAAAGTGAACATTTTTATTTTATAGCATAGAAATCGCCCGCGTTTGACTCTTCATTTGAAACTGAATAAGTACGCCTGAATATAAATTTTATTATCGTAAATAGCCGTAATTATATAATAGATTTTTTTTTTAATAAATAGGTTATTGATTTACAAAATCCGTACTTACGAGTAAAAAAAATAGGCGACAATTTTTTTTTTAATCTGAATAACTTATTGATCGACTTGTTGATTGATTCTGAGGGGTTGTTGGTTCGTAAAGAATCTTTACCCGCAACTGAGAGATTCGCTGGCCCTATTGTTGCCAGCCAGTGGTTAAAAACATAAGCCATAAAATCATTTAATTTTAAGAATATAGGTGGTGGGATAAGGAGCACAATGATTAGGAATAAAGTGAGTATGTCATCTGCAGAAGCTAAAGGAAGAGCCATTATCAATTTTTTTAAGCACCGAGCCTTGAAAGAGGATTTGGATAGAGGTGTAAGGCCATGCTTCTTCCAGTTCTTCTCAATTGCCTTAGAATAATAGAATACATGCATAGATAAGAGAGAATATAATAAAAAAAGGGTCATCAGCACAATACAAAAAAAGTTTGTTAACAAGCGAGTACAAAGGAAAGGTCGAAAAATTAGTAAATAAATGATTAATTAATATAACATAATAACTAACTTGTGTGTAGTGAAAAAAGCATCCAAGCAATGAAGTATTGGGATATACTTCCTGGGCCGCATTCCGTAATCCAGTTTCCCAATCTGAAATTACAAATTTTGGTCTCCAATCCGGTATAATGGAATTTTTAACCTCTGTAAGTACACTTTTATACGTGGTTTCTTTTTTGTTAGGCATCAGTACGTAAATGGCAGGAAAAATCTAATTATATAAAAAATCGAACCGATCAATGCAAAATATTTTTATTATTGTCCCATTTTTTTTCGTTATCGAAATAAAATAAAAAAGTGTACTTACCTTCCCATCAATATCGCTTGAAATAATGAGATGTTGATACGGCTGGAGGTGTTGACGCTTGAACTTCGGCGTAAACCGAAAAGTCCCGTCGATATTTATCTGAGAGCCATCAAAATAATTGAGAAACTCCACATTGTAAAAAGCTAAGCATTGGTTAAAAGCATTTCCAAAATTTAGGGCCATCATTTGGTAGGAAGCCTTGGCACCTTGCTCATTTGCGAGAGTATATTTTAAATACTCTCTCCCTCTAGGAGAAGTCACAAACTCAGTAAAAGCTAAAAAGCTTACTGGGTTACGTGGTTGATTTACCCTAAAATCACGACCCATTTGACTTCGCACTGTTTTAAAAAGAATTTCTTGAGCTGCCACAAGATGTTTATAAAATGAAATGATTACAATTAAATTACAACGACCGAATATGATTTATTAAAAAAGTTACAAAAATTAAGTCAAAAATTGTCAATGAGCTTTTTAAAAAAAGACTAACATCATGCACGTCTTAATTCTTTCAAAACTTATGACAACCAATCACTAACCGATTAAACAAAAAGTTCAGTAGACTTCCGTCAATTAATTTTTTACAAAAAGACTAAACACATGACGTTTCCTTTACACGACTTTATGATTTTTAATTCCCCGCCATAAGCTTTAACAACCAATCACAGATCGAACGAGAAAATGACAAGAATGACACCGACTTTTGTGCATTAGCTTTAAAGAAAATTATAATTAACAAGGTAAAAAATACTTACTTCTCGATTAAATTGTCGTATTCATTAGATAGTTGACCAGCTAATGGCATTGTTTTAGCATGGACCTTGAGATCTACTTTAAGAGCATGAACCTCCAACAAATCGTCTTGCTTTGGACATGACCTCTTATGCTCTTTTAAGGGAATGATCGTTTCTGTATTGTCCGGATGCTTGATTAAGCGAGCAGAACCTCGACATCCGTAACCAGGACTTTTTTTATTTGAACGCTGGTTGCATTTGATGTACCTAAAAGCATATTCAACAATAAGTAGCAAGCAAAATTTAAATGAAATGAAAAAAAAAAAGCGTAATACATACCGGCAATCTTGAGATGTTAAAGAATGATAGTTATAAGTGTGTGCATTAAAATTTTTTGTATTCGCAGCTCGTATTTTCCGTTGGAAAGCCATTGTGATACTGACGCTAAATCGTTAATTGTTTTATACCTACCTTTTTCGTTAGCGCGATGATGTTTTGTTTAAAACAAATCAATATATCCATATATGGAGCATGTCTTGGGTAATTTGGAGCATTCATATTGCCCAGAATTGAAAAAGCTAAATAAAATTAATACATTGAGCAATTTGGAGCATTCATATTGCCCAGAACTTAAAAACTTTAAAAAAATTAGGATGTGGCTAAAGGTACGGAAAAAGATAGACACGGCTCCGTATACATACGGCTCCGTATGCGTACGGAGCGCCACAGACCGCCGGGAAATTCAAATTTTATTTAAAAATCGTCGCACGTATACGGAGCCGTGTACATGCGGAGTCGTACGCATACGGATCCGTAAATTTACGGTCTTAAATGAAAGTAGCGGAGAATTCATATTTTGAATTTGAAAAAGTTGCACGTTTGCGGAGCTGCACATGTACGGAGTCGTACACATACTGAGCCGTATATATACGACTAAATAAATTTTTTAAGGCTTTGAAGACGGATAATCGATAAGCACTCTTTACTTGCCGTTATTTTACTCATACCTGACCAGTTTGTATCATTTATACGTCTCTTTAATACTCTCAGCTAGCATATACATTATACTCCCTCTTTTTCCAATCTCCTTATTCATACTAGTCTGTTCTTCCCCAATGCGTATTCTAAAGTATTGTTGAATCTTGCTACTGTTCGAGTACATTGTTCGTCGCCGTTAATAAATTATAGTATTAATTAATCTGCAATAATATTCATATAACTACTAACAAGGTAATTATTGTATTATTTATTATTCCAATAACTCTAATTTTAAATAATTGTCAATTATATCAAGCACTAAACTAAGATTTTTATTTTTTCTATAGAAATCTATAGACATGAGTTTATGTCTTGGAAAAGAATTTAACTCTAAAGCAGAGTTTGACGATGCATGTCAAAAATATTACGAAGAAACTGGAAGAAAGTTTACTTATTCGAGTAATTACATTGACACGAGAAATTTAAAGAAAGTCATAAAAAATCGTAACCTCGAAATCTACTACTGCTTGGCGAGATGCCGTTATCACTGCGAACCTAAAGTTCTAAAAAAACGCGTGCATAAGTAAGTATCTTACCATCTTTATTTGTTTAAAATTAAGTTGGATATCGTTCTATAACAAGTAGTTTGGATATTCATTACCATGTTACTTTTGCAGCCCTGTCATCGGGACTAAGTGCGAAGCATTCTTCCGTAAGAACATCTACAATGACAAAAAATTAAGAATCTACAAATGGAACGACAACCACAATTGCGAAAATGTGTCTTCATCACTATTGGCTATAGCTAATTCATCGCAGCATCCACCGACTACTCCAGATAATTCTGCTGGTCCTTCAAAGAAGCGCCGGACCGACAAAATAACAAAAAGCGTTCCAAAGCTTCCTTCCATTTCTCCAGCTAACGAAACGAGTTCCATACTTACATCGGATGAAGAGCCTTTGATCGAATCTCCGCCTTATTCACCTCTTTCATCTCGGGGAAAATCTCCACTGCAAGCCTTACACTCCAATTCTACAGGTTGTTCTCCTAAGTTTTCCGATTCTCAAAAACGTCTTCCGTTAACTACAAGTACTAAAGTTCGAAGATCTTTGTTATCTCCTATTCCGTCAGAAACTACTGTTGGATCTTCGTTAGACGACTTACAAGACGAAAATTCTTCACCACAATCGTTACTCGGGTCACCAAAGTCGTCTTTAGAAAAAAATCAAGATGATGATTTTGAATTTGATCCAGAAATGACTTATGTGATTTCAGACGAAAGTTCTATGATATTCAATCGAAACCCTCCTTATCTACTAGTAGAAACTAAAGATGATATAAGAAACAACCAGTTCACTACATCAACACCAGATACAACGATCTACAATAATTCAAAATTATTATTATTATAATCTGATTTTAATAATACCAAATAAATCTCATGATCCAAAGAAAATATGATATTTTTTAGATCTATTTAGATCTAAAAAAAAAACATTTTCATCTGGTTATATTAGATTTATGAGGTTTTATGTAGATTCACTCAGATTTACGTTGATAAGTAAGTGAGATTCGATCTCAGATATTCTAAAAAATATAAATTTAAGGCGAAACGTAAGTTTATATAGTGTTCCGAAGTTGCCAAAAATTATTCGCTTATTTTAATTAAAATACTTTATTAGAATAATGTTATTAAAAATAATATATTTTATTTAGAATATATATATTATTCAATAAATAAATAAAACTAATTAATGATCTATAAGTTTAATCTTTCAGTGTGATCTTCCGTCTTTGCCTTAGACAAATCTCTTCAATTTTTCTTTCCCTTATGAGTGAAGTATATTAATTGTTTTTATAATATTAATAGTAAATAAATAAATAATCATAATTGTGTTTCATTTCTTTAGTGATTTCTATTATTTCTTAATTCTGTTATTTATTTAAATAAATAAAATAAATTTCGTTAGAGTAAAAAAATTTTAAAAATGTGTAAATATATACATTTTATGATATATATTAATTCTTTAAGTATACATGGAAAAAAATTATATAAAGAATCAATATTATTCACTATTATCAACAATAATTTTAATTACTATATACTTTTATTAAGTTATATAAATTGAAAATGTATATCTAAAAAGATGACTATAAAATTGTTTGTTAATAAGCAATTAGCTTCATTCGGTAAGTATTTATTTTTCATTAAGGGCATTCTCCCTAAATTGCCATTTGAAAATTTTTCTACCGAAGCGCCATCTGGTGTCAGAATGTAGCACTAAAATTCTGAAAATTGAATTAAATTAATAATTAATTTTATAATTAAGAAAAAAATAGGGGAATGAATTTGGTCGTTAGAAAAATTAAAATGCTACAATTTGATAATAATTGAAGATAGTAAAATTTAAAATATCCTTACATAAAACGAAAAAAAGTAAATTGTAGGTTAAACATGGGAAAAAAATGTCATGTGTAAAATAATTATTTAAAAAAAAACTATTACCATTCACTAAAAAAGAAATGATCAGCTCCGTGTAGAATTTTTAGGAGATTTTAATCACATTTTAGTTAAATTTTAAACAATAATATTAATTAAATAGTTTTATGAAAACCATTTCCAAGTTTCAACATAAACAACAGTATCGTACATATTATGAGGTCCCAAAGGGCTCCCAGTGTAAAAAGCGGGAAGTTAAAAATTTTCAAAATTTGTGAATAATGCAGTTCGCAAGTTACACTCCAAATGTAGTTACCATGGGATAGAGAGAAGCAATGTTACCAATAAGCCCTGGAACGGAAGTCATTCATGTAATTTGAATTTATCACCAAATATGGTGAGTTATACATACTTTATTTATTCATATTTTCTAGATAATGTTTATTTTATAAGGCATGCATATAATGCTGTATTCTAGATTTATTATTTGATGTCTATAAATAAATAAATCTACATTATGTAGTGAGATATATTGTATACTTGCGGTTTTATTATATACTAACATGCATTTAGTATTAAAAATTAAAATCTTTCAGTAAATTTTGATATTCGGCTTGACTAAATTCTGCCTCAGTACTTTCGATGAAATTTCCAAATCATTCTGAGTCTTCGTCTCCGTCACTATCAATTTCAGCTTCATAAATAGCATTCAATTCACCTTGCCCTAATATTGATTCATTTTGATCTGGATTCGGAATGATATCAATTATCTTCTGTTGGATTTTTTCAGATGGTTTATCTTTATTATTTTTATCGGTAGTTTTATCATTTTTATTAGTATCCTTGTTATTTTTTTCTAATATTTTACGAACTCTCATGGTAGGTGCAAGAGAACAGGGCTTAGAAAGGTTACTACAAAGTAGAAAATCTTTTATGGCATCATCAAGTTCTTTCCATACCATAGTAGATGAGTTTTCTACTTCATGTGAATACTCTACTTCTTTATCATCATTCGAAGAAGAATATAGTAATTTTGGGTTCAATATTTCAGGCACCAAATGAGTCCAATAGAATTTAGTGAGTTTGGGGAGCATTTTTTTGTTAAAAAATTCTTCGTCATAATGGATGACCAAACTCAAGGAATTTTTGAAAGTCCATATCGAAAATAAACAATATTTTCTTCCAGTGACGTGAAGTTGGCCCTGGATTTGATAATAATATGGACTGTTCTTCAACAATTCTCTCGGTTTATTGCGTTCAAAATGAGGCTTGCACCACGCAACATTATTGTTAATAGCCTCTTCAACGGTTATGTTCCTTATGGTGTACGGGCATTTAATTTCAGCTATTCCATCGGTACCAATTAAGCCATCAGGTGTAGCGCCCAAGCCGAGAATATTTGCGTCAATGAAAAATCCGCATTTATCAATTTGTACGCCAAACTCTTTGCATAAATCACTAAGAGCTTGACTCTCATTGACGATACCATGATTTATTGCAGGATGAAAATTTGCTATTGGTGAATAGAGAATTTCACGAACTGCTTTGTTTTGAGTCGAAATTTTTCGACATTGGCAAGCAAGTTTGAAATTAGAAGCTGTTAAATACAGTCGACGAGTCGTATGCCACTCGACTGAACGTGATTGGCCTACAGTTCTACGCTCAATATTCACTCTGTCGGCTTGTAAAGCCATCAACTTCTGCTCGTGAGCTTCGAATCTAGCTTGATATACTTCAGGTGACATGATCGGCGGATTGGCACCAGGTCCATAATGTGCGTCACTTCTGGAGTAATTGGTTTCCGGGTGGCGATTTCGGAAGCCTTTCTCTGTTGCACGACGTGCATTATTTTCAACTTTCTTTCGTCGCATATTTTCCATATGCCTCAACCGATCTGGAACTTTCTTTCCCATTGAGGTATAAACGTCACACATGGCCGTTTTTGAATTAAATTGGATGACTGAATAACAGACTCGGAAAGTGTAGCTACCGCATTTGTAAGAATCTACACGTTTTGCGAAATTTTTAGAAGCAACCACATTGTTAAACGATTCCGCTAAATTGTTATTGGAATTCATTAAAAAATCTAGTGGGGCAGATATACAAGTACCGAAAAAGCCCAATATAGTGCTCCACATATTTATTTTTATTAGTTCATCCATGTGATTTTTAGCTTCTGTTTTATTCCCATCACAATAATGATCTCGACAGTCATCATGCTGACCGAAAACATGATTAGGCATGTTTTCTAAGTCCCTCAGCATATTCATAATTTTATTGTCCTGAGAATCGTTAACAGATTGCCAATATTTGGCTGCTGCTCGAATAGCAGTAATCGATTTTCCTCCAGCTACTTTCAAAAAATTTTTAAGAGTAGGGTGATCTTTGAATTGATCCAAGGACGCTAAATTAGAAAGATTTGTTGACAAACGTCGAAGTATGTGGTTCGTGCAAAGTAGTTTTCCACGGTAACATCAAAATCTACATATGGGTTATGGTTGTGGATTGCTTTGATGACACTGCTGTCTCCATCACCAATCATAGTTTTGTACACGAGTTTATGTTTTTCAACACTGGACTGAAACAGTCCCAAAATATTTGCCGACTCCATACTGCTAGAAGTTTTTTTCGAATCATAATTACACCAACAGAGATGAGCCAATTCTTTACCTAATTGACATTGTAGGCATCTCTGATTGGCGACACCAACATCTAAAACTTTTTTTGTATGGTAATCGATCACTACTCCTAAGCCAGAAGGAGAATCAAACGATCCAGTTTTGTATGATCTTTTACCCCAAGAGCCATCAACCACTACTGTTGTGTGCGCCATATTTCCAACAGCTGTAATGCGGCCTTCCAAACGAGCTCTTGATTCCGCTTCGGCACCTGCATTAGCCATTGATTGGATAGCTGTGCGTTGAACATGCAAACCCATCATTATTTCCATTTCATGATATGATTTGTAATCATAGCAGGGTAGATTTACAGAAGCAAGTAAGCCTTCAAGTTGATAGAACCCTATACCACTTCCAAAACATCCCAAAAGAATACCTTGATTAGTAGGAAGTTCATCACTCTTGTCAGGTTCGCTTTGAACTTCGAATCTGTACTCACATCCATTACATTCAAAAAATAATACTGACTGTAATCCATACAGTACCGACCCAACGTAATTACATTTGCACTGCCATGTTCTGCAAGCTTGTTCTCTTGAGCTTTCGCGATGTAAATCAAATAACATATTTATTTCATTATGAACATAATCATAATCAACAATAAACTTCGTTGTATGTTTTAATGGTTTTCTGGTATATTTCCGAGGAGGTTTTTTTTGTATGATCTTTTACCCCAAGAGCCATCAACCACTACTGTTGTGTGCGCCATATTTCCAACAGCTGTAATGCGGCCTTCCAAACGAGCTCTTGATTCCGCTTCGGCACCTGCATTAGCCATTGATTGGATAGCTGTGCGTTGAACATGCAAACCCATCATTATTTCCATTTCATGATATGATTTGTAATCATAGCAGGGTAGATTTACAGAAGCAAGTAAGCCTTCAAGTTGATAGAACCCTATACCACTTCCAAAACATCCCAAAAGAATACCTTGATTAGTAGGAAGTTCATCACTCTTGTCAGGTTCGCTTTGAACTTCGAATCTGTACTCACATCCATTACATTCAAAAAATAATACTGACTGTAATCCATACAGTACCGACCCAACGTAATTACATTTGCACTGCCATGTTCTGCAAGCTTGTTCTCTTGAGCTTTCGCGATGTAAATCAAATAACATATTTATTTCATTATGAACATAATCATAATCAACAATAAACTTCGTTGTATGTTTTAATGGTTTTCTGGTATATTTCCGAGGAGGTTTTT
>JZSA01002765.1:0-11828 GCA_000956155.1 Cotesia vestalis | reverse complement strand
TTACTTAAAACTAAGTCCAGAGCCGAATTTCTTCGCCGGATGGACGGTATAATAAAAATAATAATAATGACGTCACGTATAATTATCAATAGCTGGTCTAGATTCTCGATAGACTATTTGATTATCTTATGACGACGTTAACTATACAATAGAAATTTTATCTAATAATGTTGAGCTGAGATATACCCGAATTCCTCAGTCGGGTTATCTCGCGAAATACAATTATAAATTTTAAACAATACCGGCTCATTCGAGGACCCAAACACGTGGCTTTCGGGACAGGTATTTTACTACAAACCCCCTTACTAACGACGGGATCGACTCGACAATTAATAATTACTTTTAATGACAATTTATCTGAGCCAGGAGACAACGCGACGTGCGGATAATAATTCAGCTCAACTTGTGAGTACTCACCAAAAAGGGACTCGAACCAAGGCGCTAGATCCACACTCCTTACACTATGCGGGCTCCCGCGTGTCTCCCAATTTTTATTTTTACCAAAACTATGAGGCCTCGTGTCCGATCACGAGGGCCTCTCAAGCCGTTTTCTCAAAATTTACAAGTCCCTCTACTCGCGGCCGATATTACAGGGCACCACCCATGCGAGTAAGGGCTATGATCTATTACCAATAATCAATATTATGCTTTTGCATTTTCTTTACTACCTGTCCCGATACCCATCGTTGGACCTTGGTCTTGAGCACTGAAACAAGCTTATAATATGATTAAATACATTATGGTAAAGATCTACGGCGATAAATACATAAATAATGAAATAATAAAACTATAGATAGTTCAATATAATTTTCTGAAACAAAAGTCAAATTAATACTTAAGAACTAATAATAATAATACATAAATTCTCAAATATAGACAATAGTAAAGAAAACATAATAAATAAATTAGTCAAAATAATACAAGATAGTCAAACTCTAGAGACACACTGAGTGTGGATCTGTTGCCAACACTAGGCGCAGAGAGGGACGCACACAAGAATAAAATTCGTGTGACAAAGCTAACGAATATTAACATATTGGACATGCTCAGGTATGATCCTCTAACTAAATTGAATTAGTATCTTGTATAATAGACAATCCAATTGTCACAAAAAAATATTAACATTTTCAATGATTATTGAATATTTCAAATCAAATTAAATTCAATAAAACATGTTAATAAATTTTTTATGCAGCTTGGTAAGATTATTACTAAAGAAATTGTCAGTATAGTATTACTGATAATTAATCTAGGTGAACAGAGTAGTTCAGTTCTTAACACGCTTTTATTTTTTAATTCATATTTATTAAAGTATACAAATTCTCGCACTTATAATTATTAATATCTGTCAATTACATATATATTTCCGATCATTAAATAATATAACAAGAGTATTGTGTTGTGATGCAAATATAATTAAAAAAGTGTGTTTTATCAACCACATAAAAGGAATTAAACGGATTAACTAATTTCACTTAAATTTCAATCATACAAAGAAGCTAATAATAATTTATCATTTTTTTTTTATTTTTCCACACATTCAGAGCAAAACCAAGTTAGTTGAGATTTTTGTTTTATTGATACGCAATGATAATGGTAATTCTTTAAGCAATTATCACAACTTATTATTTTTTTACTAATATTTAAGAGAAAAGTGCCATTACAATTTTTGCATAAGCCTATATTACTATTTTTTTTTAGTTTTATGGCTTGTGATAAGATTTGCAAACTCTCTTCATCAAAATACTCTTTTAAGATTCCTAAATCGATAAATCCATTTATAAGGGAATCCTTAAGCTGTTCGGGCTTACAAATTTGAGAAATATCCTTAGCTTTAATTACATATTCACGTCTTAATACAGTGTTGACTACTGTTTGAAGTAATTTTAACCAATTTAATAAATCCACAACTTGTAGACACGTATTTTTTTGGGTAAATGGAATTAACTTGAAGCTCGCTTTTGGAAGACCTATGACGGTCAATGATGCTTCTTTTGGACGACCACGGGCGCTTACTTTTGCCGGTGAATTAACTTCAGCAATTTTACAATGAGAATCTAGCTTAATCAATTGTTCCGAATTATTTACATTTTTTCTGGCTGGCTTCATTGATACAACACTACTTTGAGTAACAATTACTTCAGAAAGTTTTCCCCAAAAAAAATCAATTTTTTTGAAAGATTCTAATTTAAAATTCCAATTTTCGGGTAACCAAAGAGTCGATGATTGATAAATATTATCTGTTAAAATTTTAATTACTTTTCTCTTTTCAAAAACTGTCTTGATTTTATAACCAGTAGATACATTAGGAAGCTGAAGATAATCAGTTTTAATGCGTGAATCAACTTCTTTGACATCAATATCAAATCCACTTTTGAAACATTTATTTACATCCTCAAGCACTTTAATTTTCTTGGTAAAATATTCACCACATGATAAACTCACCGTATGAATTAAATCATTTAAAATGTAATTTAATTGTTTTTGGGATTCAAATAGATTAAACTTTTTTTCGCAACAAACTTGCAAAACAATTGTTTCTTTAACATCAATGCCATCGTTGGTTTTCCGGAAAGCTCTTTGCGTTAATTTATAGTAATTTTTAGATTACCTTACTGCGCATAATTCTTCAGAAAACAAAGATAAATCGTAATGTCGTCTAACCGCAAATATATGACGACAAGGTAAGTAGAATGATAACCAATGACGACATTCGCAACTTTTGTACGTTGTAGTTATCTCAAGAGATTTACATTTCATAAAATAGTTTTCATTAATGTTTAGCTTATCTACTTGATTTTCGATATTATTTTTATCCCAGAAAGTAATATGCTCGTGATGGTCAAGCTCGATTTTAACGTATTTAAAAGCTGCAATTGTCAAATAATTGGAATATTGTTTTTCCCACTCAGTACAATTAATTGCAAAGTGCGGATTTTTAATAAAATTTTTAGAAGCTTTAAAATTATTTTCTCTGTTGAAACCAGATAGCCATTGAAAGAAAGCAATTGTAAAAGAACTTAAATAGTTATTTCGTTCCATTTCTTCTTTCATTTTACCATTAAGAGATTCCAATCTATTGTTTGTCTCGTTTCCCAAATTGCCAATCATGTAATGACTGCACCATTCTTCTCTATTTTCATGCCAGTTTGTATGAAAATAATCAACAACTTGAATAGGCGCTTTATCAACAAGTTGAACATAATAATCATCGTATTCTTCAGGAGATTCACTATAAACAATCTTTTGAAGTAATGATAAACAAAGGTTTCTTTCGTCAGTTGTAATATTCATTGCTTTTGTTGTGATATAATTAGAAAATATTTTTAAGACATGAAATCAACAGATCTGTGTAGAAACGTTAGAAAACAATTCTTTCAAAACTTTTCTCTCTGTTAAGTCCTTGTCGGTCATGAAGCATCTTATTTTATTACAAGCATCTGCGTTTTTATTTTTAAAAGTTTCAAGAAACCACTTCATGGATGCATAATCTTCATGAGCTAGTATAGCTGCACCAGTGTAACGCGCCTCGATAGTTTAGATAAAATTATTATTAATTAATAAATATTATAATCTACACGGAAAAAAAAATATCGCGATTATGACTGAACAGTATCGTGATTATCGCGATCCACGCGTGACTATACTTCGAATCCATGTATACGCGATCCACTAGATCGCTATTGTCGCGATCCAAACGGATCTCGATATCGTAAGACTGTATCGCTATGATTACAATTCGTATTCTGATAGTAACTATTTTCTAAATTGCCATGATAACGATACTACGTAAAGCTATTTTATATTAGTAAATATTAAGTTTTGGAATTTAAGGTTAATGTAAATTAATATTTAAATTAATGTTATGAACTTAAATTATCTATTTATTTATCAATAAAATATTGGTTATTATTATTTTACTACATGCTAACATCACATATAAATGAATATTTACAAAATAACAAATTAGAAAAGATAGAGTTGAAGTTAATCTGTAAAAAATTATACTTACAGGATAAAATAATTTATTTCAAAATTCTATTGTATAGTAAAAAATTTCATTTATTTAATATAATATGTAGTTTACATTTTGATTTTTTGTTAGAGCAGTTGGATAAGTATCATATAAAATTTCATAGGTTATTATACAATATTCGTTTGAAAATGCAGTAACTTTAAAAGCATGTACGTGGTTATCAAAAACATTTATTATTTTTTGACATATGAAGAAAAGTGTGTTATTTTTTATAAAAATATATTTAATAATCCCAAAATTATATTTATCATCAATTTCAGATAGACATAAAACCATATTCAGTTTAAATAAGCTTTTATATTTTTCTACCCAACTGTAAAAGTTGAGTAACTCATTATATAATAAATGATATTTCTTAAGAGAACAATCAAAAGTAAGATTTAAATTTTTTAGTATTTGCTTATAAGTGGGACCAGTCGTTAGTAATGATGAAAACAATGTATTTGAATATAATTGATAAGCGAGTTTCATTTGATGTTTTTTTGATAGAGTCTGGCACACATTAACTTTTGAATGAAAAATATTGGCATCCAGCTTTGATTCTTGATGCTTTGCCTCAAAATGCATACACGAAGTATTATTAATAGGACCCGATGCAGCAAGCACAGACCCATAGTGTAAGAGAATATGATCTTTAAATTTTAATTGCCGTTTTAATACCCGTCGAGCTAATAAATGGTGTTCAGTAACCAAATTATCCAATATACTTTTACAGTCTTTTTGAATAAATCTACTGGAAACAATGTCGAGTATTTGTCGCAAGTTTAAATACACTCGCCAAACTATATCATCTTTAGGAATTAAATCACCCACAATTATACCGAAATGACGAACAAAAGTTAATAATTCTCCCGCTGACATTTTTAAATTATCAGTTTGTAAATGAGCAGGTAAAATCTCAGGTCTGTTTTTAGATTCTAAGATTCCGTAGTCATACGCTTTCATGCGGCTTGACAATTCGGTAAGAGGAAATAATTTTAATTTGTGAACGTAGTCATTTATTATCGCAATTAGGTCAAAATGAAAAACACCTCTTAACAGATCATGCACCATGTCTACGGCAAAATTTTCTGTGACGTGATAGCCAGGCAGTGATTTAAAGATGCATTTTTTTTTTATTCCAGTCAAATTAGTATTGTTCATATTTAAGTCATATTCATAATTAGTATGTGTACGTAATAACGATTTGTCTTCGATGGTTGAGAGAGATCGTTGTAATTTAGTCATTTTACAAAACCTGCAGCAATAGTTCGCATTAAAATTTTCAACAAATCCTAATAACGAGTGAAGACCTAAATTGTCACCTAATATTAAGCCTAGCTTAAAATAAATTTTTATTTTTCCTTGAGGTAAATCAAGTTCAATGCCATATGTTTCAATAAATTTTAGTTCTTCAATTAATGTTCTATATACTGCATGGTTACCGAATTCCTGTCTATCTTTTGATCTATAAATAACAGCATGAAATATCGAGTTTAGACATTGATAATACGGTGGTAAGCATGGTATAGATACATATGTCCCTGCTAATTTGTGTTGTCCAGCATGACTACCAAGACCATTACCTACTTCGTAATCATCGCTGAATAAAAAAAGAGGTAAAACGTACTTGGAACGGAAGTTTTTTATTTTATGTTTCCATAAATCACTTTGTATAAAGTTAGAAAAAAGTGCTGGTTCATTTTTTAACTGATTAACATAATCCAAAACTGTGTTAAATACATTAGGTAATTCGAATACTTTCTTAAAAATATTTCTCAGTGGATACAGATATCCAGTAGCAGTCTGCTTATTTATTTTGATGCTACCATCAGAACAACGTTTCAGAGTCGTTTCACTTCTGTAACCTATGAAGAATTCTATCGGAGCAAAATAAAAGCCACTTTCTTCTAAAATTTGAAATCGATTATGTTCAGTTGAAAAACTACCAAAGACGTTATTGATTGTTTTAAAAAGATTTTTAATATCTGAAACTACTACTTTGCCGTTAGGATTATTTTGATAACTATTTTCGAGGCATTTTTCAATCATTTGAAACTCAGAACCAACTATGTTATTCATAATTTCGAAAAAATTTTGTATTTGGTTCCATGGTATATTTTTTGAACCATAAAGTTGGAATATTGACTCAATTAAGTTTTTACGAGTAAAGTCAAATAATTGTGAATGGTTTAAGTTATTGATTACAGTACTATTACAATCTAAAGTATTTTTTGACATATTGTTGGAGGACATTTGTTGCGTAAATACCAAATGTTCGCGCCAGAACACTTGGTAAATCCGCACTCTACTGCATCAGTGGTGCTGCGACTGACGCGCACCCTGATAGTCAACTCCCTGAGGCATATAGACGATTACGCGCCAACCGACACAATTATTCTACACGCGGTGGCCAGCTACACGTGCTCAGTATATTTATATATAAAGTAATAAGTGCATCTCGTGAAATTCAACAGTTATTCAAGCCAATTTCATCATTGGAAATACAGGTACCAATTTATCATCTAAAATTAATTATCTATCAATATTCTGATCACTAATATAATTTAATTTGTAACCTCTCGATTGTTTATGCCGGTATCTCGGGATCATTTGTAACATTATGTTAACAATATCATACACTCAGCATTCACACTAGATTAAATAATATTCAGGATTAATGATACAAATTATTTATGACTCATCAATATAAAATTTGTCATTTGTTCAAGTCTGTGTCATACCTGGATGAGATGATGTCACCAATCACCAGGTATGCACTTAATCTTATAATCGCTAGTTTCTTTGTGCTCTTGTGAATGCTGATGAAGCAAGTTATCGTTCAGACTCTCCTCCGTGATCATCATTTTCTTCATCGCTCGTAATAATTATTGTCGCGTCATTAATAATATTTATTGTGATAACATAATAACTCAATGGAGTCTGAACTCGTCTTAAGTGCAGCGCAAATTAAGATAAGGGACTTTTACAAGGCACGGGTCCGTCAATTAAACGCGGAAGTCGAATTAATTGCTCAAACACAAGGCGTTGGCTGTTGATCGCCTTTTTAAATACTCGCGGTGCTGAGATTGCAGAAGTCCCCGCTAGTCAACCAGCAGTTGCGTAGCTTATATTTTATTGTGGCTTTCGCGCATGGAGAAGTCTTCCATCTGCGCGGGTGATTTAAATTTAAAAGAAAAATTTTGGGGTGGACATAACATTCCCCCGGAAAAGCGAGAAGCTATCATAGTTTTTCGGTTTTCCTATGGCCACCTTCCCCATAAGCGAGAGCCACTTACAAATTTTTGTTTTTAATATTCTTAACCTATTAAAAGAGTAATGAGGAAAGTCATCTGGTGCGAATATTTAATTTTAAATTATATTTTAATTTCGCATTGTATTAATTTGCTGACGGATGATCTTTCTTATCTCGTTTCGCTTGCCTCTCGAGTTCGCGAAGCCGGGTTGAGTGTTAGTGTATTTTAAACCGTGAGCTGATTCAGTTATAATGTATCCTCATATTAGGAATTTTAGGGGTTACGGGACCTGGTTTCAAATGGCTATTGCCGTCTATGGACAGAGGGTGAGTAAAGAAAATTTATAATATGTAAGTGATAGAAAAATTATAATAATAAAAAAAAATTTTTTTTTTCTTTTTTTTTTTTTCAGGATTTGAGAGAATGTATCCGCATTCTCAATCGTTTCACTCACCCCATGACACCCAGCGAGGCCGTACATTTGATCGTCGAATTTATCGATCGTTTTGGAACGGTGC
This sequence comes from Cotesia vestalis, assembly GCA_000956155.1. Lineage (NCBI taxonomy): Eukaryota > Metazoa > Arthropoda > Insecta > Hymenoptera > Braconidae > Cotesia > Cotesia vestalis. The sequence continues at coordinate 4,038 of JZSA01002765.1, read as the reverse complement.
CTCCGGAGTTTGAGCTGGTGGTCATTTACTTTCTCCTCGTTATCGCGACCGAGTGTTCAAGTCCTATTAAAATAAATCATTATACAGATTCAACAATCATGACTGACGATAAGGACTCGTCATCAGCTCAACCAGCGGATACTCCCGAGGAGGAAGTTCCAGGTCACTCAGGGATGCCGATCATCCAGATCGATCATCAGAATCCCAAGCTCTCACTTGTGAATCCTTCTGATGCCATCAAGGATCACATCAGCGACTCTGATGCCACTGATGCCGATAATCCCAAGGACCCACTGCTCAACCCGCAAGATCCCAAGAAACGTGGACGCAAGCGCTCGACCAAGGCGTGCGAACTTGATCTTAAGGTCAGCGGACAACTATCGAGACTGAAGCTGATCTCTGACATTGAAGCGACTGTCTCATCACTCACCGTTGCTGATGGGTTGTCATCACTCAAGGCTCGCATGGAAATCCTCATCAATGAATGGCAACAGTTCTCACTAATCCATGATCATCTAGCAACTACTGCCACTGACGAGTTTCTTCAGCACCCATACATCAAGGACGGCACCTTTGATGTAGCATACAGATCATACATTGGGGCTCGCACAGCTTTGGGCACTCTTATTCATCAACTAGATGTTCCAGTTCAACCAGCTCCAGCTCAACAAGTTGCATCACGCGTTCCTCATCGTGTGGCCCTGCCTCCATTGAACATCAGTCACTTCTCTGGTGACTATGCCAAGTGGCCAGAATTCAGGGACATGTTCACATCAATTGTTATCAATTGTGAAGGTCTCCAGGATGTCGAGCGTCTCCATTACTTGAAGACTTATCTAACAGGTCAGGCAGCTCAATTAATCGCCAGCACACCAATGTGCAATGAGAACTTTGCAAGTGCATGGACTGCAATCCAGAAGAGATACGATGTCCCTCGCCTACTCATCTCAGCACAACTGGATAAATTGCTAAATTTACCAACCTTGACCTCGAAGTCGGCCAAGCAACTCTACTCAATCATTGATCAGACCCATGAAGCAATCAGTGCCCTCGTCGCTCAGAGAGTCAATCTCTGTGCCGGAGATTGCTATCTTCTTACTAGACTCATCATCTCAAAACTGGATGCATCTACTCGAGAAGCATGGGAATTATCATTGGGATCATCAGTGGATTTTCCATCTCTCTCACAGCTTCGTCAATTTTTGACTGAACGCGCTCGAGCTCAAGAACGGTACGAGGAGAGTACCAACAAGAATGGCGACCAACAGAAGTCCAGTTATTCCAGCTCACGATCCAATGCCAAGGCCATCAAGGGTACAGCACACGCCCACATGGCTATGTCAGGCGCTCACGGCTCAACTGTGAATCCAGCGCCCCAAGCAGACGTGAAGAAGACTCCAGTAGCTCAATACCCTTGTGAACTGTGCAAGGGAGATCACTATGTTGTAAGGTGTGATCAATTCGGCAGAATGACGCCACAAGAACGGATCCAAGTGGTGAATCAATTCAGATTGTGTCCAAACTGCTTTGGACATCACCGACTCGAAACATGCAAGTCTCGGTTCAGATGCAAAGTATGTCAAGGTGAACATCATTCTATGATTCACCCAGGTGCATCAACCACTTCAACCTCAACCACATCGGCTCAACAACTATAAGATACTGTGCTTCCGCACAACAATCATCAAGCTCCAGGATCATCATCTTCGTTCTACACCGTTGCCCAACTTCAAGATCACCGTACTCAAGATTCAACAGATCCAGATCATCATTCATCAGCTCCAGATCCATCAACTGGTTGTGCTCCAGCTCAACATGCTGCAACGTTACTCGCGACGTGCCAAGTCAACGTCGTGACCAAGCTAAGTACTCATCCAATTCGCATATTACTAGATTCCGGTTCTGAAATCTCCTTTATTACAGATACATTGGTACAATTATTACATTTACGCCGCACACGTTCCAATATAACCATTTTAGGGATCGGATCATCAAAGGCTGGCCATACTAAGGGATGTGTGACCATTACCCTAATTTCACAACATTCAGACCAGTCACTCACGCTGCAGGTTCATATCCTAGGTGGATTAACGACTCAATTACCAGCTACGTCAGTACTAAATGCCGATGTGGCTCAGTTCTCGGATCTTACGCTCGCCGATCCAGACTTTGCTTCTCCAGGTCCAATTGATGTCATCATTGGAGCCAACTATTATGGTCAAGTCATCACTGGAGAGATCATTAGATGCGAAGCACCTGGGTTACTCGCAAAAAATACAATCTTTGGATGGATCATTCTTGGTCCAGTCCAAGCCGACTCAACCACACCATCTAGGGCTCACCACGCGGTCTCCAATCAACATAACCAGGATCTCCAGGATCTATTATCCAGATTCTGGCTTCAAGAGGAGGTCATGTCCAATAATTCGCGCTCACTATCACCCGATTTTTGATACAAATGTATTTATAACCGTGACAAATTATTTTCCAACAGAAAATGATATTAACAGTCTTGAAATCCTTGAAGCATTATTGAGTAATGATGGTGAATTACAATCAATAGTTCCAAAGGCAGGTACTCGCTTACACCTCCGTAACAAGTTTTTTCATCACGTATGTTTTCCTTTCCTTACTATCCTATATTTTTGTTTGGATTAAATGTAATTTACTCGTTTTTTTTTTTTAATTTAATTTACTTCGAAATCATTCATTGTTTTCACATTCATATTTTCAAGACTACAGATTTATTTTATTTTTTTGTCATAAAAATATCAATAAAATTTTTTAGAGTCACTATACTAATTCACTGTATTAATTTTTCAGATTCAAAATGATGTTATTCCCGTTTCATCTAACCCACCTTTGAACACATTGAGAAGCTTACCAAGTTTTGTAGGTTCGATTGATGAAATTAAAGAATTTGGTGGAGATATTCAAGACATAGCTATTTTGGAAACAATTGACACTATATCATCGGATGTAATCAAAATTAATTAAATTCCAAAGGGATTAACTGAAAAAACAATCGATTGTGTTAGTGAACCACCTGCTAAAAAAAAAAAATTTTCGCCAAACCACGAAATTGATTTAAAAAGTGTGTTAGAGAATAATGTCATAGGTCAGGCAATTTTAACTACTTATGAATATAAAAAAACACTTTCTACACAGTGTCACAGTTACTTATGTGATATTATAGTGACCAATTATTTTCAACGAAATATATAGTAATTTTTTGATGACTTAAAATTATTATAATTAAATTTTTTTCAATGAAAAAGTTACTTTTTTATAAAAAATTTCCACAGATTTTTCAACAAATCATATTTTAATAATTATCCATGATTTTAGTATATTAGAAAACAAGGACTTTGAATATTTAGCCAACGAAATTCACTCTTTATTTGATAACGAAGCCATTTCAACTTATTACATAGCACCGATACCGAAGAAGTACTCTAAATGTAATAAGTCCGGAAATGCGAAAGGAAATTATAAAAATTATAGTACAATCGGTTACAACAGTCATCGTAAATCATATCACGTTGCACCTGAAATAAATTCACCCTCAAAAATACTCCAAGTTGATTTACATAACTTATTACGACCAGTTAAAATTCATAAGTCTCGTGATGGATACCATATGATCTCTAAAAGAGACTTACAATAAAAAAAATTTTATATGTTTTATAAATTTCATTATTTATCTAATGTAAGTTATTAATGATCAATGTATATAATTTAATGAAAATTATTAAAATAAACAATTATATCCAATAGAATTGTATTATTATTCATTTCTTTAATTTAATTTAATTAAAATTATTTTTAATGTATCTACATTTTTGTACTTCATTTAAATATAAGTTCTATTTTATATAAGTATAATATTAGGTATTTACATTAAAATTTATAGATTTACATTAAAATAAGACCCGGTTATTGATAATAAAATAGTATTTAATCTAAATATTATATTATTAAATTAAAAAATACTACTGTTTTATACAAATATAAATATCTTAACTATTAATAGATCAT